>JBBPDH010000130.1:16358011-16369478 GCA_037974565.1 Clupeocharax schoutedeni
TAGATAGATAGATAGATAGATAGATAGATAGATAGATAGATAGAGAGATAGAGAGATAGATAGATAGATAGATAGATTGATAGATAGATAGATAGATAGATAGATAGATAGATAGAGAGAGAGATAGATAGATAGATAGATTGATAGATAGATAGATAGAGAGATAGATAGATAGAGAGATAGATAAATAGATAGATAGATAGATAGATAGATAGAGAGCGAGAGCGAGAGAGACAGAGAGAGAGAGAGAGTGAGAAAGAGAGTGAGAGAGAAAGAGAGAGAGAGAGACAGACTGAGAGAGAGAGACAGAGAGACAGAGAGAGAGAAGTTGAGATAAAGATATGGCTTTACTGCTCTTGGTGCATGGTAAGATTAATTTATGATCAGAACTCTAATTCAAAGCACTACTACAGGACCGGACAACAGTGTATTGTCAGGCTAGTGATACTAGGCTAGACACTAGGACTGGCTTGATTGGCAACCTGGAAAATAAGCCTAATGTTGTGACAGAGCGAAAGGGATAAGCAAGGGAGCAGAGAGAGAGAGAGAGAGAGAGAGAGGAGAGGGAGATAGAGGGCGAGATAGGGAGGGGGGCAGAGAGAGAGAGAGAGAGAGAGAGAGAGAGAGATGGGAGGAACGAAGGCAGGGACTGACAGAAACAGAGAGAGAGAATGTGAGAGAGAGGCAGAGAGGAGAAGGCCAAGCTGCTTTTAAATGTTTTATGAGCCAGCAGAACAGCGACGATAAATGACACTGACAACCACACTGCATACTGAGTTCGATAGAGAGAGAGAGAGAGAGAGGAGAGAGAGTGAGAGAGAGAGAGAGAGAGAGAGAGAGAGAGAGACAAAGGGGACATCCTAACTCTCCTATGCTCCTCATTACTTCTAATAAAGTTACAAGCCTCAAGCGTCTGGATTAAGTTAGCAGTGTGCCTTTCGGTCAGTTCCGTTTTAGCATGTGCAATCTAGATCTTAATCTACATTTTATCTGTTGTTTAAAATTGTTAGTGAACTAGCACCTTCTTATGTATGTGATTGTTTAACACAGTGTTCTTCTGTTAAATGACCGAAATCAAACACAGGATTATTATCAATTTTTGGCCTGAGCAAAAACATGTAAGCACATTTTATATGTAATGCTGTTCCAATATGTTACACTAAAAAAAGAAACTTACAAAAAAATATTTTCCCTTTATTTAGTTTGAATTAGTCAAGAAACCAATCAAATATAATTACATGAATAAAAAAAACATACATGTGTGCTAACTGTTGCAGAAAAAAATGCCTGAGTATATATATATACATATATATATATATATATATTAAGCTAGCTATGGGACAAATATTTGCACCTAGGCTTTTTCTCCGGATTTTATATTTGCATTCTCCCTTGACACTGTGTTATTTGTATTGGATTTATTTATTTCATTTGGTTTTTATTACCTTTCTATTACCTACTTTGTTCAATGTGTTGACTTCTTTTATGATTTGTTCTGTTCTTCTCATTTTATTTGCTTCTTCTTTATGAAGCTGTTTGGGCACCACCTGTATTTTAAGGCCTGAAAGGTGCTACATAAAAGCCTTTTCTATTATTACAATGACGTACAATAAAGTGTGTGTGTGTGTGTGTATGTGTGCGTGCACTGTGGTGTACCTGCGCAGCAGCAGTTTGGGGTGATTTTTGCTCTCCAGGTTCTTGTCTATGAGGTCGGAGAGGAGGTGTTTGAGGACGTCTGTGGCGTATTCCAGCCGGCCCTGCAGAGCGGTCATGATGAGGGAGGCTACGTTGCCACGGTCACGCATGGAGAACGAGCGCTGCAGCTCCAGTGTGCGGATAAATGTCAGCAGGAACACCTTGTTGTTGATCAGCTGCGCAAACAGCTTCAGTGCCTTCTCCACATTTTGCTGGCCGTTACCGGACACCTGCAGTACACAAAGACAAATGCAGGTAAACACAAACACAAGTAACGTGGCCTCTTATAGTCATGCGTCAAAACACCACAGCACACAGTGTGAACTTCTTTCTCTGTATTTAACCCATTCACCAAGTAAAGCAATGGGTAGTCACCAACGAGGGGCACCCAGGGAGCAGTGAGTGGGGATACTACCTTGCTCAAGGGTACCTCAGTGATGACACTAGCAGTCCTGGGATTCGAGTCCACAAGCTTGTGAACACCCTAACCACTAGGCGACCAGCTGCCCCGTACAGGCTCTGCATTAAATTAGAGCAACAGCTGGGTCCATACTTGTTAGCTACATTAGCACATTAGTCTAGTAGCTACAGTGTACAACTGAAGAAACAAGCTTTAGAAACTCTTGGATTAAAATACATTTGCACTTTTTTTTTTGTTGCAAAACTATCACTTTATTGCCATTCCAGCACTCCTTCTCCTAACTCCACATTATTGATTAGATTCCCATTTATACATGTTAAATGCAAATAAATGTAAATGGCTGGTTTCAATTTCTTTACTTCCAAATTTAACCTGACATTTTCACTTTGTGGACTAAATGAACATATAAAATTGATTGCACTGAGATTAGCTAGGCATGCAGCATGTGTGTATATAAGGATGTGTGGGTGAATGTGCATCCAAACTCAAAAATCCTCTATATCTTTTCTATAAGTACATCCCCAAAACACCTCTCAACCTGTTCAAACTACACCCAGCTCTTTAGTATGATAAAGTATGATTTAAAATATACTATGACTAAAAAGACGTATCCCTGGATGCAGTTTGCACAGGTTGAGAGAGCTTTAAGTGGCGACTGACTTCTAGTACTTGTTAGTATTAGCCTTGTTGTGCTAGCATTAAAGTGAAAAAAAGCTAAATCTGGACTCCAAACATGGCTTAGCTGATTGATTACATTTGATTTTTCACTGAACTATTTGTATGAGCGTGTTGTAAGTGGTCAGCAAAAACAGTTACAAACCTCCAGCTCTCGGAGAACTGGGTGGTCCTCGATGCCAGGGAAAAGCACTCTCATAGCGTAGGTGCGGTAGTCCAGGTGAGGAATGCCTGCTCTGTCCAGATCACTGGTCAGCTCATTAATGTCTGTCTGCAACTCTGCAAAGGCTGGGTGGGAAGAAAAAGAGAGTAAACTGCCACTGAAGTGATTACTAATCTAATGATTTTCAAACAAACTTTTTTATACATAGAAAATAAAAATAAAAAAACTTTATATATACATAAAGAAAAATTGTCTCTTTCAGTTCACTGTTTGTGCAATTTGCAGCTGTATGTGTGTGTGTGTGTGTGTGTGTGTATGTGTGTGTGTGCAAAATGCACAGATTGCTTTTTAATGAACAATTGCAGTGTAAGCTGTGTAAAAAAAAATCTGATTTTCATATATTCTCCCCGATTCAGTTTTCTGATGCACATACTATTAACATCAATTGTTAATTAATTGTTGCAATTGTGACATAATGTAGTTTAATATTTCCAAGGTATAATAAATAAATCTATATAGTATTTAGAAATTTTGAATCAAGTGTGACCAATAGTGTGTAAAACAATAGTGACCTGTGTGTTTTACTCTGACAGAAAAAAAAATATTACCCAGAAAAAAACATGATGGGATCTCTTTTTTTCCATGGCTGCTTCCATATATATTAGGGGTGTAACGGTACACAGATGTCATGGTTTGGTACACACCTCGGTTTTGGGGTCACAGTTTGGTACGGTTCAAGATACAGCAAAGTTAAGCAACAAAAAGTTATAAAGAATGAGGCTTGGTTTGTTTTCGTTTATTTTAAATAAACAGCAGTGTATTAACCAGTGTGAAAGGCAGCAGAAGTGTTACGCCAGTAGGTGGCACTATTGCACCAGGTTTATAATTTACTTGCGCTTTTTTGGTCCCGCTGTGATTCCGTATTACTTCAGTCACCTCCTCTCCGTCGTACCGTGTATTCTCCGAAAGACATCATGTACCGAACCGTGACCCATGTCCCGTGATGGTTCGGTACGTATACATGTACCAATACAGCCCTAATATATTTATATATACTGTATATATACTTTTGTATTTTTAGTTTCAAGAACAGTTGCATGCAGAAATATGCAGAAACACATGCACAGCTAATAAATTGACTGTTTGCTGAATTGTGTGTCCCCTGCTGACGGAGACCGGAGGTAAGGCAGTTTTAATTGGGTCCATTCTGACTGAGCAGCACTGTACCCTCAGGGGGTCTCTTTCCCTTACTCTCTCTCTCTTTTCTCACAGCACACATGCTTACACAAACACAAAACTCCAACACAGATCCAGGCATGCGCACACACCCCACACTGAATGGCTTATTGGTTCACGACAGGTCATCAGCACAACACACCAGCTGAGATTATAAGTGTGTGTGTGGGTGTGTGTGTGTGTCTCTGTGTGTGCTTTGCACTGACCTCATGATAAAGCTCACTTCAATACAAGCAGAGTTAAATGAGTGGCTTGCATGTGCATTACATCACCCGTGGCTGAAGGCTCAATATGTGTCATTTAGCTACATCATTAACCGCAGAAGACGACTGAAATTGAGGTGAAATTGAGCATCACAAAATAGGGCTGAACAGAGCGGCATGCTCTGGGAGGACGTTTGGGGTGAAAGCTCAGAAGAGAGGCCCCTACAGAAAAGGAAACAGATTGAACTTTATAAGGTTCAGAGTCACTAGAGAACACTCTCACCTTCCTTGCACTCAAGTGCGACCCTGGATTCTAAGTTGTCCATCTGCATCTGCAGCCTTTTGAGTGTGAGGTCGTTTTCTCTGGATTTGCGCTTGTAGGCGATGAGGACGAGGATGACGATGATGAGGAGAAGGCCACCGCCCGCTGCTATGCTGACTATAGCAGGCAGAGTTAGGAGACTGTCTGACAGGATGTTCACAGAGCCAGGAGAGACATGAAGACCACCCACCTGCACCTGAGACAGTAAACAAATACAAAAGAACATACTGTCACAATACGACTCAGAAAATAGAGAAGTGAATCACCAAATATAAGAGGAAACACACACGAAAATGTATTATTTTGATTATTATTAGTAGTAATAGTTGTAGTATTAGTAGTAATAGTAGTATCAGCGAATAATCTGCAAATCTATCAGGATTTCAGTTTGTTTTATTTTGAATAAAAATGTAATTTATTTAAACTCTTAATAGCTATTATTAGCTTTTTCCACATTACAATTGTTACTATTCAATTGATTGATTATAACTAGACATTGGAATTTGGTCTTCATTTAACAAGGGGACAATGCAACAGATTTTTCATGTTCTTATAAAAGATAAAGCATCTCAAAATCTGGTCGTTTTCTTCCAAAGCAACCTCATTTGTGAATTTTGACACCAACTGGATGAATATTTCCTGATATTCTCTCTGAAGATTGCTTTTTCAGCGTGAAGTAACTTCTTTCATACTAAGTGTTATTCCATTACTGAACTGCGTATGTGAGTCAAAGAATTCAAAGATGTCTGTAATATAGCACTATTTAGGAGCAAAACAAATATCAACAGCAAGCAGAGCGTTCTCACAGTGGGGTTAGTCAGAATACAGCACTAGAGCTAGACCTCCTACAGTTCATTCAAAGACATTCAGCCCATACTTCCCGAAAACAACTTAATATTTTCAAAGTTATTATGCACACTTTAAATTCACTATATTGACAAAAGTATAAGGACGCCTGGCCATTCCACCCAATGCAGCTACAACAGCTTCCAATTTTCTTGGAAGACTTTCCACAAGATTTTGGAGTTTCTGAGGGAATTTCTGAGGTCATGTTGGACGAGAAGGTCTGGCTCACAATCTCCATTCCAGTTCATCCCAAAGGTGTTGGATGGGGTTGGATGGGGTTGAGTTCTTCCATACCAAACTCATTCGCTGTGTGGGGACCCTGTTTTGTGCACTGGGGCACAGTCATGCTGGAATAGAAAAGGGCCTTCCCCCAAACTGTGTCCACAAAGTTGGAAGCATTAACATTAAGCCCTTCACTGGAAATAAGGAGCCTAGCACAAACCTTGAAAAACAGGTGTGTCCCAATACTTTTTTCCATATAGTGTTTTTCAAATTTGGCTCGTTTCACTGATCATGTTTATTTTGATTAATATAGATTCATGTATTTAAGTTAGACATTAGTTGGTCCAAACAACACAAAATACACTGTATAGTATTAACTGTGTTTATAACCATCAAACTTTCATTTGAAACATATTGATTTTGATGAAATACCACAAACCTAAAATGAGTTCACATTCTATCATCTATTTTGTCTATTAATTCTGTCATGTACATTTCTGGCAATTTCTTCAACAGTAGACTTTATTATCAACACCTGAAGTGTACTGCATTACTGTGCATTCTTTTTGCAGCCTCAGTACACAGTGATGAATATCCCTTTGGTAGATTGACTGCATTCAGTGATTCAGTTACTACAGACTTGAACTAATAATTACTTTCTGTTCTCAAACAGTCTGCTACCAACTAAAATGTACTTGTAATGGAAGTGATACACATTTGGATGCAGGAGTCATAAGAAAGCAACATGAAACACCTGAACAACAAACTAAAATGAATGCTAACATAAATGTAAAAATACCCATAAATGCACAAAGCTGGGAGACAGAAAAAATAGTAGAAACTTGCATCTCTCACACTGTGTGTCTTACCATGACTTTGTACTGCCCAGTGAGGTTGGGGGGCTCACAGAGCAGCTGAGTGTCTGAGACAGTAACTGAGCAGGGCGTCTCTCCAAGCAGCACTGTGTAGTTCAGCTTCACTCCCCCTGAGGCTGGAGGAACCAAGTTCTTCCCCTATGATACACAGAAGTTGCATTTATTTTATAAAATGTATGAAAATGCTTTTTACTTTACAGATCATGAAACTAGTCAATTATCTCTTTAAAAAAAACAACAACTGTGGCTTGTTACTAGTGCTTCACAATATGTCATTGTTTATTGTTACAGTAATAATTTGGATACTCATAAAGCAGTAATAAGCATATTAAGCTCTCTAACAAGAATCAAGGGATTCAACAACAGTAACAAATTTAGGGTTGTCAGTATGAATGATGTTGATAATTGAACAATCTAGTCATTATTTTGTTATTAGCAGACAAACAGCAGAAAACAATAAATTATGTTTTATATATACATTTGTACACCCTTCTATAATATAGGGATATGCAAAAGTACTGGCATCCACCAAGGCCACACACACACACACACACACACACACACACACACACACACACACACACACACTACATCGTTTCTGTCATAACTTGCACTCTTGAATATTGCTATGTTGCGCAGCAGCTCATGGAGATGTTTTCTCTCACCACACTATGTACATGCACACAGCTGCCTTTGACAAAGTAACCTTGAACCTTGTGTTGTTAGCACAATGTAGAGAATATGACAATATGTACAAACATTTTTTACGGTGCCCATAACATGCAATCCCTAGTAGCCTAGTTGGTAGAGTAGTGGTTAAGGCATTCGCCCTGAGATCAGAAAGTCTGGGTTTGATTCCCAAGACTGCTAGGTACTTCTGAGGTACCCTGAGCAAGGTACCATCCCTACACACTGCTCCCCGGGCGCTGTGTTCGTCGCTGCACCCTGCTTCACTTGGTGAATGGGTTAAATGCAAAGGTAGTATTTTGTGCTGTTCACACTGTGTGCTGTGGTGTGTTCACGTATGACAAATGGTCACTTTGACTTTCACTACCACAGATGACACAATATAGACTGAAGTGCCCATGTTAACAAAATAAGCTACACTTCAGTATTTCTGGACTCCTGTTGATATGATGTGATCACAGAGATAAAGGCTATGATTCACATTAAGCATGATGAATATGGTGCTACCTTCAGGATAATGGGCGAGCCTGGTTTCTGCTCCAGGATCCCGTTGGTGCTGAGGGGCTCGAAGTAGGGGTTGGGGTAGTACAGGAAGTTGGTGTTGTTGTAAACCAGCAGGGCTTGCACGTTATTGAAGATGAAGCCGAACTCATCCGCGTGCTTTACAGATTCCAGCCCGGGCCTGTACTCAGTCATCAGAGACGGAGCAAAACAGCTCATAGTGGTAGTGTTCAGAATCTTACATACCTGTGTGAGAGAGAGAGAGAGACAGACAGACAGAAAGGGATAGGGGGGCAGACAAAGAGACAGAGAGAGAGAGAACAACAGACAGACAGAAAGAAGAGAGAGAGAGAGAGAGAAAGAGCGAGAGAGAGAGAGAGAAAGAGAGAGAGAGAGAGAGAGAGAGAGAGACAGAGAATTATTAATTTGCCTAAAGATTATGTTAATACATGATAGACATTCACTTACACAGTAAGAATAGTAATGGTTCCGAAGAGGCAGAAAGAGACTTTCATTTGCCTGCATTGTAACTAACTGCTATCCACTTCTTTCTTTTAATTTTATATATAAGAAGAAGGTCCCTTTTGATACCTTTTTATTTCTTTTGAGGTGTTGATCTGCTAATGCAAACATCCTCTTAAAATCTTTTTTTTTTCCAATTTCAGAGTTTGTTGGCAGGAAAGGACAAAAGCGCACACAGCACAAAAACAACAGTGGAACCACTGTGCTGGAGCGTCCTCATGCTCTATTTCTCAAGGTTCCAGATATTGAACATGAAGGAGCCGCAATTCAGACAGGCAAAGAAACAGCAAAGCATCCTTCGGTGCCCTTATTCTATTCTGAACAATCGAGAAAACATGGCCAAGCACTCCTGGCTGTACAGAACTAAGGACACACTGCTGAACTGGCATTATGTACAATATCTACTTATTTTGCTGTGAGTGCACACCTTCCTACATGGAAGCAGCAGGATACATCCTAATGTCATTACCATGTTTGTGTCATGAAAGTATAAACTCACTGACAAGGGTGTTCAATATTTGTTTCTCACTCTTTGTCCCATTTAAGACCTATATATCTGACAGACGGCACTCTTCTGAAGTGATGTTGGTGCTGCAGTAGCAATAGAACATGCACACACCGAACATACTTACACTAACATTTATAAAGATGCTTTTCTAAAGACATCTCAGACTTTTCAAGAAAGGCTAACTCACAAAACCTGTACACTCTCACAACTTTTAGGGCCTATTTCAGTTTGTTTGGCCCGTACAAGGCAATTAAGCTGCAAAAATGATGCGCTTTTGATTAATCCGTTTTGTGATGTCACACCATGTACATATATCTGCCTAGTTTGTCACTTCCATTACTATTGAAGTTATTAGGAGTCACTCAGTCCAGACCAAGGAGAAAGGAGCTCACTTTCACACAGTCTTAATGGAGCCGTAACAACAACAACCTGTTTCATTCTAAAGGGTAAAGAGAGGTTGGAATATAGTCATGTAAAAACTAATGCTTACTGTTTTTGGTACATTAAACAATTCAGTGGACCTCAGATTAAAAAAGACAACATTAGACCCTTTAAAGTTACTCAAAGAAGTTATAAAACAATAAAAACCTTTATAAGTAGAGATGCTCCGATCAGCATTTTTGGGGCCGATCACCGAACTGAATGGCAATCTTTTATCTATAATCTAGCACTGTCACGAACGAGAGAGAGAGAGAGAGAGAGACAGAGAGAGAGAGAGAAACAGAGAGACAGAGAGAGAGAGAGGGAAACAGAGAGACAGAGAGAGAGAAAGAGAAACAGAGAGACAGAGAGAGAGAGAGGCACAGAGAGAGAGAGAGAAACAGAGAGAAAGAGAGAGAAACAGAGAGAGAGAAAGAGAAAGAGTCACAGAGAGAGAGAGAAAGAGTCACAGAGAGAGAGAGAAACAGAGAGACAGAGAGAAACAGAGAGAGAGAGAAAGAGTCACAGAGAGAGCGCCTGCACGCGCGCGCCCAAGAGAGAGAGAGAGCAAGAAACAGGTTTAAAACGGGCGCAATCCGGAAAAGTCACAAACGAGAGAGAGAGGCACAGAGAGTGTGCACGCGAGAGAGAGAGAGAGACTGAGACAGACAGAGAGAAAGAGAGTAAATCTGCGCTTAAATATAAGGTGAAAGTCATCATAGCTTGCGGACACTTTGAAAAACTTCCAGACGCGAGAACTCACGTTGCCACTGGTAAGCTCTGCTCTGCTGTTGTTTACCTGCGCGGCGCGTGTGCATGTGTGAAAAAGTCGCGCGAGTAATTTACCTCAAGTGATCAGCTTTTTTGATCGGCGCTTTTGGGGTTCACCGCTCAAGCTATTTTTAGCCAATATCCGCCGATCATGATCGGTGGCCGGTCAATCGGAGCATCACTATTTATAAGGATAATTACTAATAAACCTATTAACTTTATATTGTTGCAAGAAAATGCAGCGAGTCCCACCATTGCTGTTTTTCATTATGAAATGTGTTTACATTACATCGATAGAAAGTTACTCATTCAGGACTCTAATATGCAAAATGACGCTCTACAATAATTTTGATAGCGTATAAATAACACGTATATTCCCCACACAGTTCACACACAACGATGTCACATCCACAGAAACTCTCATTTACACCCAGACACCGAGCCTTCCTCTCCCTACTCCAGAGCGCGCCACTAACTCTCGAACAACAAAATTGATTGCCGTGAATCCCTGACTGTGCCCCGAGGTTTTCATCTCATCTCCCTCTCTTCTCTCGCTCTCCAGGGGGAAACTTAATTAGAGCTAAATATCTTCAAAGCACGGCGAACACCACGCCTCCATACCTGTGCAGAGAGGGGCTGGATCGATGCAAAACTCATTCTGGCCATGCAAACTTGATTTCGCAGAAGTGAAAAATCAAACATACAGACGTCTGAGTGTCAGGGAGAGACGGGCTGCAAATCCTTTGGTTTCCCTCTTTTTTGCTTTAAGGATACATTGCAAGTGTATATTTTCGTGCTGTTCACACTGTGTGCTCTGGTGTGTTCACGTATGACCGAATGATCACTTTCACTTTCACTTTCACTGTTCCCCTGGGTCTGGATTAGCTTTTCATGTATGTAATGTCACCTGTTTTGATTACTTCACCACACGCCAGTGTGTGGGGAAAATGAATAGCATCCAAATAATATGCTCAGCTTGCTCAGAGGCCTTCCCTGATACCTTGTTTCACTAATACATCATGGTGTGGCTGGAAAAAAAACATTATTTTAGATTAATGTTTACAACAACAGCATGGATTGCAAGTCGGACAGGGGACAGTAGGACGAGGGCTCCTGTAGTAAGCCCCACACAGCCCAACACAACAGCTTTATTGACCCACAAGCATATGTATAACCCAAAGATTTAAAGTGCAAACAAATACTCCACCATAAACATATAACCAGTCTTGGGCAAGCTACTTAGAAAATGTAGTGAGCTAAGCTATCAGTTACTCTACACTGAATTAAGCTTAATTACACTAAAGCTACTAACCTGAGAAATGCAGCAAGCTAAGCTACAGCAGCATGGTAAAAGTAGTTTACTACATCTAAGCTATTTTTTTTTATTGAACCAACTTCAA
>JBBPDH010000130.1:16405168-16423225 GCA_037974565.1 Clupeocharax schoutedeni
AGAGAGAGAGAGAGAGAGAGAGAGAGAGAGAGAGAGAGAGAGAGAGAGAAGGACTTGTGCACAGCACAGTTCACTACATACACAATCAATAAACCATTAGTGGGCAGGAACATGAAAGGAAAACCGATATGACCACAGTTCCCGGCTGTAGCCCATCACTGACCTGAGGTCAGTGATGCAACCATGTCCTCCGTGGTACTGACCCTACGTAGCCCTAGTAGGACAGCTGCATTGTACTCTGGATCTAGTGGACATTAATTGCTCAGGATGTAAAGTAAGTGTGCCACTGCACCACCGGAGGGCAGGAATACATGAATCTTTTATTGCTGCTTCGGCATGCAGGGCCAGGGAGGCAAACACAGTGGTTACAAAAGATAAAGAGAATGCAATGCTTTATATATCCACATCAGACCGGGTCTGCCGTTATCAGAATTGACTTTAGGTGGTTTATGTAAGCAGCCACGGGGACACAGGACTCACAGAGACAGGGCCAGCTTGACTAGTGTGCACCACTTTACAGGGAAAAGCCTTATAGTGCATAGCTGAGGAGATAGCACCATAGCTAATGGAAGATGTGTCTGTCAAGACAGAGATGAAGTTCCGTATCTCCTCTCATGGAAGCCCAAGGCATCAAAGGGAAACTTTAAACTGAGCGTGGCATGAAGCTGACTGGCTGGCTTTTTCATACAAAAGCCTTTATTCACACTACAGGCAAAATCGCACACAATGGCATAACACTTCCGGCTGCTTTGAGGAGCCCACGTTACGTTGTTTGACCCAGCGGATGGTCGTAACCGGCAAACAATGGGCCTAATCCCCCAGAGAGCCTAGAAGGCTGCAATAGCGGCATGGCAATTTCATCCCTATTAATTTAGGCCATCTCAGTTCCGGCCTGCAGAGAGAGAAAAGTAGGCTTGCCAACAGAATAGTTCTCACAATTGTGAAGGTAGCCTGTGGATTTGGGCTAAAAGAGAAACAAACACGTGGGTATGTGCTTACTTGGGGTGCCACGATATATGAGACATCGGAAGAAAATATCATAGTCTTGATAGTGGACTCATAGCTGGGTACTCTGTTCAGAGAATACAAGCCCACAAAATCCTACTCTTTCTCTCTCTCTCTCTCTTTCACACACACACACACACACACACACACACACACACATACACACACACAGTGCATGCGCATAATGCATGGGGTCTTATTCTCCATGCAAGTGTGTCTTGTGGCCCCACTTACAGTGTAATCCTGTTAAGAAGACAGCCACTTCATGCCTGTCTTTCACACACAGCAAAGAGTTCTCCAACCTCCATTGCCTTTTGCCTACTGGCCAGAAAGGCAGGGGGGTTACTGGGGCATGCTGGATATACTGGAGGAAGCTGCTTATTGCAATATCTTCCAACAGTGTCCGATTTGGCACGCTGCGAACCCGTTGGGGGTCTGACCTACATGGGACGAGAGAAAGCGATCCTTTGTGCTCTAAACCCCAGGACAGCCTTTGGAATAGAAGAGGGGATGATCCGAAGATGGAAGATGCTGGGACCCCAGTGTGAACTGCAGATAGGCAGAATGGAAGAAGCTGGGTGTGCATGAGAATGTGCATGTTTATTCATTCTTAAGCATACAAGGATCTGATTGGCTCCAATACAAAAACAGTGAGCTTCCTTTCCTTTCTTTTTATTATTATTTTAAAAAACAGAATTGCTTGTTCATTTTCTTTTGGCAGATGCAAGGAAAACACCACCTGCCCTAACACATGGGGCTCATAAGAGGTGGAATCTTAGTCAGGCAAGTTCCACAAAAATACATAAAGCATTTAAGAGGCCCTTTATAGTCACACATGAACACACAGCAGACAGCATGAAAAATTCTTTCCCTGCGTTTATCCCTTCAAATGACAATGGCACAGCCCCTGGGGAGTAGTGTGGGGATGGTACCTTGCTCAGGGGCACCTCAGTGGTGCCATTTGCAGTCCTGGGATTCGACCCCACAACCTTCTGATTGTAGGGCCAGCTCCCTAATCATTAGGCCACCAGCAGCCCATGGTTTCGGAACATGGATTGGGGATACAACACCAAGTGGACCTCAGAAAAAATATATAAAAAAACTGTGAGGTATGAATAGCTGAGATAGGAATAAAAACGTTGTCCTTTGTCCTTGAGGTAAAAAACGTATAATCCTGCATTTGCAGTCTTCAGATCTAGAGTGAGAGAGAGAGAGGAAGAGAGTAGGAAAGAGACTATGAGGTGTAGGGGGTTGATATACTTTCTATGCAGTTCCTCTAACTCAAGGAACTCAAGGCTTGTGTGAAAGTGAATTGAGTCTGACGTTCAACTCCAGCAGAGATTATCCCGCTCTCATTTAGCCGTGTTTAGTAAGAGACTCGTAACGGCAGAGAAAGGAGAAAAAAAGAATGATTTGTTCCTCAGGCCAGGGTGGCATCTTTTACAGTGATTTGAGCGTGTCCCATTTTCCTGCTGAAATGCACTTTATGGCCTTGATAAAATCCCGCTTATGACTTGTTTCTTGCTGCATAAACTCTGCACTAAACATTTTTATTTGCCTTTAACTGCCCTGGTGGCCAGCTGAGATAAAGACGGATGAAGGGAAAAGAAAGAATGAAAGAATGAAGGGCCTAAAGTTGAATTTCTGCCAACCAGGAAGCTATTTTGGCAAGGCAGGGCGAGAGAGGGAGAGGAAAAGAGTGGTGAGAGAGGCATTCTGTTTAGGGAGTAAGGGATTTTTTGGATGAGCGACTTTGACTTAATACTTGACTGCAAATAGACTTGCGAATCCACGCGGGATGCCACTGTCACAATGACGCTGTGTTTGTTGCTTTGAGGGAGCAGAGCTTCAATCAGGGCAATATGATTTATTTATTTTCATTTCGAAGTGGACTTCTTTTCTCGCTGAGGGCAACCTGTATGTGTGTGTGTTTGTGTGAAAGAGGAAGAGATGAGTATGCAGCTTAAACATGCATGTGCGTGTAGGAGTCATCCGGCATGTCGCATCAGCATTTGTAAGTCTTTCAGAATGTGCATGGGTGTGCAAGGTGGTTGCTAAATAAAGCTGCATTGTTAAGGTTCATACACTTTAAGGTCAAATGAAGAGTGCCCATATGGGTCCTTTTGGAAATTTGCATTTGCATTTGCATGTAAAGCTTTAGAATTTGACAAGACACGTCAAATGTTTGGGGACACTGTCTTTTTTTTCCAGTTTAGTCTGTCTGATCTTCATCAATACTTTTTAATTAAAGAGACATTTTATCATTCAGCTTAATATCAATACCATGTAATGTCAACTGAAGAACGTGGTCAATCACTACAGGCAATAAAAATCCATTTTTAACTTGACACAAGCATTATACGATGGCATCTTATAGTGATATTAGTAGCATTTTTGCAAAATGTGCCTCAGTCAACATTCAACATCTAACTGCCATCGTTGGTAGGAAGACCAGATTTTGCCCCAACTGATGAACTGACAGCATTCTTTTTTCAAGCTATTGCTTAACGCATGCATTGTAAATCTTGAGGCAGATGAGTGGACTCGCAATCTGCACATTGCCCCTACACCTGTACTAAAATAACTACAATTATGCATGATTCACTGAATTAAGTAGCCATCTGTGATATAACATTTAATTTCATTCCTTATTTAAACGGGGAATTAATTTTTCATTTCACCTTTTTCTGCAGCCCCCATAAGTGGCCATTCCTTTTTTTAAACTGAAACAAACTGTTAATGCATATTTATTCAAATGAGATTCAAATATTTTCACATGTTAAAGTGTAATGGATAATCTGAAAAATGATCCTGAAGCTCCTGAACAGTGAGTTCGATCCCCAGTGCTGATATGGTCAACTGTGGCTGGGAGTCTAAACTGGCCCTGCTCTCTCTGGGTGGGTAAGATGGCCCTCACATTGCTGGAGATGGGAAGATGTTCTCTGACATAACAGGATAAGCAGTTGTATGTCGAGCTGTCTAATGATGATGTGGCTTTTTTGTGCCATTACATTCATAGTGAGGGTCTCATATGACGAGCAAATTCCAAGCTATTTGGTGGAATTGAACACACCAAACTGGCTAAGCTGAAAATAAAATTGCCAACAAAAGAAAAATTAAGGCTATTTATATTGTGAATTTGGCTAACGGTAAGAATGTGATTGTGTGTTTCACTCACTAAGCCTACTTAGTCTGAGCTTTGGATGATAAAGCTAATCTAAAATGGGTGTGAAGAAATCATAACAAGGAAAAAAAAGCTTGGACAGTGGATCTCTAACATAAAATGTGTGTGCTAAGGTGTCGTTCCCAAGTTGGTCATTTTTGTCAGCTGCTTGATTGGTTTTGCAGTTTGTCAGTGACACAATCCATAACCAAACTGCTTTATTTTTAATTATACGAATTTATTGCAAATAACAATGGCTCATTTATGAAACACTAAAATATTAGCATGGAAATGTTTTGCTATATCAAACACTTGCCTGGTCATTCACTTAAAGGAGATATTTTTTAGACATACGACTTATTATTGGATCATCTATATTCATATATTTCCTTTAGAGTGTACTGCAGAGTGCGGAGAGTAATTGAGTCTTTCCTTGACTCAGAAACATGGAGGAGGGCGGAAGCTGTCTACTCTCTCCCAGCATGCCTGTTTTATTCCCAGCTTCATTTGATGCCCGTCCCTCTCCTTTTAACGAGGCCTTAAGCTCCTTCAATATTAATGGGCCTTCTTGGAGAAGGGCTGGAGCGTTCTTAAAGGAAGCATTAATTATTCATGACATTCTTCCTCTCGTAGGCACCTCCGCTAATATCTATGTATGTATACAAATCAGCTTATGAATGTTGAGTTAGGTCCCAGCAGCCGTAAACAAAAACACAATTAAAACAACAGCCACAAACAAAAAAAAACGGGGGGAAAAACACAACAAAGACGTGAGGGGAGCTGCAGCTTTTGAGGAAAATTCTGAAGCTTGGGAGCCAGATAAGGATTGGGATTTGAAACAATCATAATGAAAACGCATTAAAAATGGACAGAGGGAGAGTTTTTCCCTGACTAATGCTGCTTTGAAAGAAGCTGTTCTTTGTGTTGCGTGCATGTGTGCAAATTCTACAAGAAGAAAGGGAAACTGGGGATCGTAGAGGAAATGAAGATGACTGTGTGAGAGTACATGTCACAGTATTGTGTGTACTTGTGTGTGCCACAAGTGTGAGTATAGTCCAGAATATATAAAAGCACGCAGGTACAAGTCAAATCACCCCTCTCATATCCTGACCTCCCTCTCTGCCTGCGGTCTCTCATCTCTCAAACCCTCCCCATCCCTCTCCACTGCTGCTGTGACAGCAGATTTTTCCTTTTTGTTCACTTTGTCTTTCTCTCTCTCTCTCTCTCTCTATCTCTCTGTCTCTATCCTTCCTGGTACCCAAGGTGCAGTTCCAGAGAGCTGTGTTGCATGAAATGAAAGCTTCAGACCATTGATCAAACATAGTCATGAACAAACCAACACACACACACACACACACACACACACTCACATGCACATGCACACACAAAGAGAGAGATCAGGATCAGAAATAAACGGAGGCAAAAATCAACATGAATGAATTAATATCACTACAAAACACTTGGGGCATCACGTCACCCTCTGTTCACAACCTGACAGGATGAAGACACTCATCTGAGGATAAAAGTCTGACGCTGCAAATGATGTCATCGCTACCCCAAGCCAAAACTGCTAACATTAACTTATTTTCTTCATAATAGGGTGATGAATGGGTTACCGTCACTAGCTAACAGCAACCTAAAATCTTTTTTTTTTTTTTGTGAAGTTGGGATTCTGATTAAAATGCTAAATTGTTAAAAGTGTCAAATTCCGCACAGGTTTCAGATAAAAACTGACTAAAAAACCTGACTAGTTCCTATGCTTGTCCTAAAGCCACTTCACTATGGCTGCTACACAGTCACCTTTACTTACCCTTCTACCTTGAAATGAAATCTGCCTGGTAGCATAGCTCTGATGGCAGGTCTAACTATTCTCTCCAAAAAAAAACAATGAAAAGGCACTACAGTAAATCAATTAGCCGAGTCATTGACTTCACTTTTTAATTGGCTAGAGTGCGCGGGGGCCGGATTTCATGTCAGGCTGGACGGGAATAGCCAAACGAGTCAATGTGCAGGTTCTGCACTCGGCCAGACCTGAACACAGCCCAGCCATGTGTTATACACTAATTATACACCATGTCTTACTCTCTCCTTGATCGCACACATGCAGAGAGAGACACACACACGCAGTGCTTCAGTCCCAGTGAGAGAACGTAAAAGCTCCTCTTTCTGCTCTCAGCTTCAGAATAGCTGCATCAATAAGCTCAGCTCAGTCAAACCACAGACTGCAACATGAGCACAGCCACATTTTTACTATCACTGTGTGTGTGTGTGTGTGTGTGTGTCAAGGTGGATCTTTGTCATTAGCACTAAACGTATATATTGTTGCTGTCAGAGCAAAACGTTGTACCTTTGTATTGTTTTCTGAACCATTTTGGTCTATTCAGGACATTTCGACAGTGTGAATGATCAACAAAGTCAAAAACTAACTTCACATGTCAAGGACAAACATACACTTGCAATATTAGTTAAGTCATTTAGGAGCATTTCTGCTGTTCTGGAGTTTCTGACAGAAAGAAACAACAGCTGAGGTTTCAAATTATGTCAAAAAATGCCAAAATAACAGCAATGCTGTGTGTGCACTGAATTGATGCAGACACGTCTGAGACATTGTGTGATTCATTTCATGACTAGAACATGAAGAATCTCTCTCTCTTCACACACACACACACACACACACACGCACGCACGCACAGAAGGAAGGATAGAGTTTCGCTGCTGTGGTCTTGAGGCTGGTGACTGCACCCTAGTGCACTGGCCAGAACTCCTTGCCCTTGCAGTTAGACTGAAGGTGAACACACTCTGTGTCTGTCTCTTCAAACACACACACACACACACACACACACACACACACAGGCCACTCAATGAAATCAAACACCAGCTGCTTTCTCAGTCCTGGGAGGCCGAATCACCCCTCAGGTTAAATGGTGATCACAAAAAAGCTGCTGTGTTCGGGGACGTCATGCTTCATACGGAATTATATTTGCAGCCTATTTCTACAGGTTTGTATGTGTAAAACAACTGTAAAGGGATGGTACACCTAGAAAGAGTTTTGCTCCTTATGCCAAATGTAGCTGATCTGCTAAGATATATTTTGTCCTACTTTTTAGTTTTGCACTGGAGCTAATGGGGCTAATGTTGCTACTGAGTAATGCAACCCTGGATAAACTACAAGCTTAATTATGTCTATCTGATACTACCAGACTACAGTTTGAGACCAGGCATGAAGTTCGCACTATGGGTTGAAAATAAGCTCCCATTACTACTTAACCACATAAGCAACCAGTGCAAAAACAAAATATATTAAAAATGTCTCTGCACAAATTTGATTTTCCTCACCTCAGTGATACGTGGGTTGGTGCACTTGACATTAGTCGTGGCCAAATTGAGCCACCGGCTGCTGTATGGGTTGGACATAGGACAGTGGTGGCGTAGAGTGCAGCGTCCTTCCATGCTGCACCAGCCGCACTGGAACTTCCTCTCAGCCTTCAGACACATGCCACAGCTGTCCCTCTGAGCGCCACACTTATACAGGTGCACTGCAGGATGCAAAAGGATGTCAGGCTTAGTCAGCACAACAGCCAGGGTGCTAAGTACTAAGACATGAATCAAAATTGTCAGTCTCACTTTGTGTATCAGATACATGTACTGTAATGGTTAAGTTGTAAACTACTTTAACCCTCTATACCAAGAATTTGAGATGGTCAGAGAGCAAGATCTGGCCAGTTTCACTGAGCGAATTTGACCCTTGGCAATCAGGGTGAGAGGGTTGGCCCTCCCTCTCACCCTCATTACTCAGCACGATGCTGACCAAGATGGGCAACTATTTGCTGATGTTATAGACCTGGTACTTGTTCTCCTCTCCAGTAATTTTGCATTAGTGAGCAGAATTGGACAACCCTAAATAAGGGATATTTGGGAAGAAAATTGCAGTCATTTTTTTTTTTTTTTAGATATCTATCATCACGCAGACGGGCAGAAATTTGATGCATTCCCAAAAAAGCACTATTAACTTGCGGAAGCTGTGAGATTCTGGCAAACTACCTTTAACAGAATGCCTGTACTGTTATTGGCCCAAAACTCCAGTGCTGGCACAGCGCTTAGTCAAGCTGCTGTAGCTTTATACTGAATCAAACATTTTTCACTTCTCCTGTTTCTCCTAAAACTCCCACAATATGTGTAATATATGTGTGCATGAATATATATAGTATCTGTGCATTTATGTGTGTATATGTGTATGTGTGTGTGTTCTATGCTTTAAAAATAGCATGATTAGAAGTGGATCTCTGCTGGATGGGTTACCTTGGATGTTTTCAGGGTTATCAATGATGAAGTTGCCGTTCCACACCACTGAGAAATCCACTGGCAGCTCACTAATCCTCATTCCTTCATACAGGTACTGCAAGGAGGGAGGGAGGTGGCGGGAGAGAGAGGGAGAGAAAGAGAGGGAGAGAGTGTGTGTTTGTGTGAGAAAGAGAGAGAGAGAGAGAGAGAGAGAGAGAGAGAGAGAGAATGAAAGAATGAGGAATGAGGATGGAACAAGGGAAATACTGGAGTGAGCAATGGTCTGACTGTGTTACACTGCTTTACTACATTACTACACACTTGCATCATGGGTCTCTCAGCTAGGGAAGACTTCAGTCATCCACTGTAGACAAAGATAACTCTCACCACCCACAACTTACTGTGCAGTGTGTGTGATAGTTTGAGGGTGTTTTATTCAGTGGGTATTCAGAGGGACCAAAAGCAACCAATCTTAACAACATTAGATGTTTTCTCAATGTTAATGACATAAGATTCTCAGACAAAGAGAGATTTTGCTGAGTCTATATAGGTGCACTTAGTTTGTAGCTGTTTGTAGGTGCTGTTTAACCAGTTAACTCAATGGCATATTTCATATTATTTAACATGGGCGTCGTTACGTCTATTTTGGCCCCCCAAAATGATCCCAAGCCACCCTAAATATATAGTCATTTTCCTATTTTTAAATTATATATCCAAACATTTCATACAAGATGTCACTGAGCACAGATACAAACTTTAAAAATAGAAACAAGACTATGAATTAAAATGAAAAATAATAAGTCTAGCTATCATTATTGTATTGAAACGATGTCCTGGCTGTTGAAGCTGCTGTAGGTAGCAGGCGGGCATTAGGACCCAGGCGAAGTTACAGTAGCAACCGGAGCCTGTATAGTAATATTTCTCTGGTAGTGCCGTTTGTACTCAGCACTACACAACACTACATTGAGTGTCCATAACTGTTCACTGCTTAACTTCACTTGTTTCCTTAAGTGAAAGGAAAGATTTGGTGAAAAGTTTTCAACATTCTATACACACTAATTCCTTCCTACAACCCTGGGGGCTAGGTTCTTAGTGACGTCCCTGATATTCAACTACGCGACCCTTCAGAAGACTTGTTCTAATTAAAATGCTTTCGTTTGAATCAACCTGAGAATGCCCAGTGTAGTGTAACTCTCCTGCTCAATCTGGGAATTGCAGTCTATCTGAAGGAATGACTTTTTTCTCTGTCAAAAGAACGTCAAAGAGTTTTATAAAATGCATTTGCTTCCAAATAAATGCACTGATGTTCAAAATCTACTGACATTTTTTCCACTTAGTGAACTTATAGGCTCTAATGTGTGAGTCATACCGAGCTGTTCTGGCACTGTACGCTGGAGCTGTTGAAGCGGAGAGCTGTAACTCTGTGGCTGACTCCCTGAATGTGCAGAACACACTCGTAGCCGCGCTGGCCAGACTGGGGCTGTGGAAGGTTCCGGGCCTTTAGCGTGATGGGCTTCACCTCACCTGCTGGGATCAGGATCTCCTCAGAGCGCACCAGCTGAGGACAATCCTGACAGCACACACAGGGGAAGAAGCAATGGTGAGGCCATGTCACACCATGCGGACACAAGGCACTGTCAAAAATTACATTGCCCATTATATTGTCACGCATGAGACCACTTTTGTACAGTTCAGCTGGTGTGCTTTATAGTTCCCTCCCTTTCAATGAAAAGACATTTGGGAATAACAGCTCCCCCTTGTGGAGACATTCCAGCCTGCTAAATATGAGTCACTGAGTTAAATATAAACTGAGTTAGCACAGAATCACTCAAGATTTCAGCCACACATAATCATGAGTAAACCTAAGACATTATATTTTCATAATAATACAAATTTTTTAACTAATGGGAAATCTTATAGGAAACGCTATTTCCCCTCACACATTGTTTTGACTGCGTTGCTGTTTCTTGACTTCTGTAATGAAATTAAGCAATATAGGCAAAAATAAGCAAAAACATTTGATGAATCTAGATTATTTGATGTATTCAAGGTATAGATAAGCAGATGTTTTATGATGCACTAACATGATATGTGGCTTGTTTTATTAATTCATGTGATATGTGATTTATTTTCTATTTAAAACATTATAAAGATTTCCCCAAATAAAGTCATGATCATTTCATTAATATTATTGCTATTATTTCTCAGACCTTGCTCTATTAATTCTCTTTCTCAACATGAGCAATTACTGTCAAGGATTAGTATTATGTTACTTGTCAATCATTGCCTGGTTGCCCTTTTGTGTGCATGTATGTGTGTATGCGTGTTTGTTTCTCTGGTGCCCCATTTCCACAGCTTTTCTCTGTACTAAAGCCGTGCCCGACACTTGTAGCCAATGGCTCTGTGTATGCAGGTCAGAGCAGCAAGCCACTTCATCACTGTTCAAATCTACTGCATCACAACACTCAGGGGAAGGGCATGCCAATAATAGTACTGCTGCAAAAAGTGTGTGCAACGGGAGGTCTCGCTGGTACGTCGGAGAACGCGCGTGTGTGTGTGCTGGAGTGCTCACAGGTGTGCAGTTGATCGATGTGCCACGTTATACCCTGTCAAGTGGTAAACACACTTGCTCACCCCCTCCCCATGAGCAATTAGCAGTTGATACCAAGAATAGTCTTCGTCTCTGTGTGCATACGTATACCTCTGTATATGTGTGTGTGCATGTGTGTGTGTGTGTCTGTAGGCATCTTTGTTTATTCCTTGTTCATTCCAGTAAATGAACTATGAGCACATCAAAACTTATACTTTCGGTCAGTGCCGAATCAATGTAGTATAACAGTATAAACTGTTCTGTAGTAGTTTAATCAGTACTTAATCAGCTGATAGAAATATATCTGTGTACATACACTGCTAGGGGTATAATGATGACTTGATTACAATTGATAACATTGAATAACATTAATTTATTAAGATTTATATTCTCAATAAATATGCTTAGCGACAATTTCACAATTTAAATAAGGTATTACTCTCCATGTTCCCAACATTATAGGTGATATTAGGACACAATTGCTCTCAAAAGAGTGTTCAAATATGCTGTTTAGCAGATTTTTGCTTTTGTAGATAGCAGAGATGATATTGAACTTAGTCTCAAATGTGATGTTTTTAAAAAATGCATTTGGGTTTCCATAGACATTATAGCTATTGTTGTTTTACTGAACACACGTCTAACTTCAATAATCAGTCATGAAGCTTGTTCACCATCGATGGCTAGTGGGTTCAGTGTTTGATATAAATTTGTTTCAGTTAATAGGGACATTACATGGCCTATATGAATCAGAGGTCCACTTTCTGGTTAGTCTCTCCACTAAGAGGATGTGTTGAGTGCACTTGTGAAAACTAGAGCCAAACAACTGAACTTTAATTTCGCTCATTATCGCTTGCTTCAGTCTTTTACACAAATTGGCAGGTGACACTGCAGCTGCCTGGGGAGAGTTCTGGGCTAATTTTATAGCCTAGCAGGCTATCAGGTTAATCATTAGGAAATGATGATGTTCTAAGTTGTTGTTATAAGTTGCTGTAGGCAGCCCATCTTATTTTTAGGAATTCTTCCTTTAATTATGGACTTTTAAAATTATAATTAAAATGCCTATTATATCAGTGCATTCTTTTCTTTCACTTTTGGGCTCCTGGGGTCAATTCATATCCCCTTGTGCAGTTTTACCCACTAGTAGTCTAGTGTGTAAAACACTTGCCCATGAACCCGATGACCACAACGTGGCAGGTTCAAACCCCCCACACTTTCTACCACTTTGTGTCCTTGAGCAAGATACTTAACCCTCAGCTGCTCCAGGGGGACTGTCCCTGTAACTAATGACTGTAAGTCACTCTGGCTATGGATGTCTGCCAAATGCCACTTTACCTTTACCTTCTTATTAAAATGTGATACCTTAAAATAATAATGGCTAATGATGGTCATTTTCTCCACTGTCATGAAAAAACTGCTTGAAACTCTCAAGAGTGTTCTAAAATAAAGGAAAAAAGACTAAAGAAAGAAACAGAATAACTACCTTAAAATGTCAAACATATATATATATATATATATATGTGTGTGTGTATATATATATATATATTAGAGATGGGCATAGATTACATTTTTTTACACTGTTCATCTCATTGGACCTTGGTTGAAGAGCAGATGGTGGTTTTAGCATAGCTTTACAAGTTTGAGGAACAGATGTGGACTACCTAAGCACTTGATGTATGTTGCTCCGTTAATGGCAATAACTTGTAAAGCTATACTTAAACCAACATCTGCTATTCAACCACGAGCTAAGAACACCTAAACAACTCCTGTCAAACAAAAGCCAGAGGTTACGGCAAAAGTAAGTAAGGCATGGAGATAAGAGTACGTTTTTATATAGAGGAAGAAATAAATAAACAGAAACCACAGGCACAGTTAGTCACCAAGGCGATCTTTGAAGAGGTGGGTTTTCCTACCGAAAGGTTTCTCTGCACTAAGATAATATGTTCCCTTGCATTTAGAAAATACATATTTGTAAATGGGCAGCTGATTTTACATTTGCCCACTGGTTTCTATTACACATAATCTATAGACATAAGAAACACATTTGTAATACAAACCAATGTTTTCAGTTTGGTCACGAGTGATATTGCTTAGAATGTGAAATATCACCACTTATATCAGACATACTTAAACATACTTAAATCTCTTAATCGACTCTAAACTACAGATATGGATAACTTTTTATTTTTACCTGACATTCAGTATTATTAATTAATAAACAGACTGGGTTTAAGTGTTCTTGGAGATGCTACAGTGTGTTGCTGAAGAGGTTAGAAGAGTAATCCCGTTTTCAAATGTGTGAAAATGAACTGAAAGTTAGTAGGCATCCTCCAGTCTGGTTGTTTAACCTCTTGGCTTGCTAGCTAGTCGAGATTTGTGATAGCAGAGCAGTCTATTTATTATTGGTAAAAAGAGCTGTGTGAATCTTATGGCAGTCTACTGTCTTTACCACCATTATCACAGGTCTGAGTTAGAAAACACTGAACTCCAGTCTCCAGGTCAGGGTGCAGATTGGCCCTTTTCAATTTCACTCAGGTCCTTATACTTGCGCATTTTCCTGCTTCCTACACATCAGCTTTAAGAACGAACTGATCGCTTGCAGACTGATGTATCCCACCCCTTGACAGATTGCTAATCAGGCTAATCAAGATAATCAGAGTTTTTCACTTTACCTGTCAGTGTCATGGCTGTGGCTGAAAATGTGAGATTGTATGGAATATGTGGGAAGTGAAATGTGAGATTATTCTGCAGAAAGGTGTACACTAGGAATAAATGCATAATTTATGAATGTGTTAGTGTGTGTGTGTGTGTGTACCTCTGAAGCATTGACCCGTCCCTCTTGGAAGGAGCAGCTGGAGGGATCATGAGTACACAGGTTTCGGTACTTGCACCAGTGGCAGCGGAAGGAACTGGTCACACAAGATAGGCACCTAAACACATAGAGAATAATAATAATAATAAAAATGTTTATTATTCCTCCAAAAATCCCCCAGCCCTCTTTGACAGAAGTTACCTTTATATGTGGCCCTGAGGTGAGTTTAATTGTACTTTTGTAAATGTAGAAAACTAAGAAGCAAGTCTTAATTCAACACTTGAAAAGTGAAAGGAGCAGAGTACCACTTCTCTAGAGGACTGCAGCCCCGTGACTAAGCTCTCAAATACTCATAAAGGAAAAAACACCTTTTGTTGTGTCCCTGCGAGGAGTTTACAAAATGCAATTCAGTCACATCTTTGATGCAAAAGGGCCCCAAGCAATGTAGTTCTTTGACTGTCCATCTGACAGACAGGTCTCCATACACAACCTTGACTACCAAGTAGGGCTTGACTGATAAAACTGTGCTAAAACATATATCTGAAGAGGCTTGAGATGGAGTTAAAGAAGCAGTTTGGCGAAAAATCAAATTTACACATGGTTCCCATTTCCCCACATGTTTCAAATTAACAGAGACCAAATTTGTTTTTGTTTTTTTAACACTAAAAGTTACAAGAGTAATGCTGCTAACAAATACACTGTAATGGAGCTAATTATTATTCCCCAAACATCTCTCAAAATGTGCCTCCAGTTCTAGCCAAAGTATGACTGTGAGCTAAGAAAACAAATACATAGCCAAACTAGAATCAGATCAAACTAGATCTGGAATCAGTTTTGGTGATTAACTCCATACACAACTAATCTGATTCAGTTTTCTTTATGATTGTCTGAAATAGCTGCCTGTAGCAGTGACGTTTTGTTCTTTGTTATACCTCATAGTTCTAAAACACATTGACAAGTCTGTTCCACCTTAATACAGAGCTGGATGTGAGTGGGATGAGATTGGGCATGTATTTACAGGAACTATTTGAATGCTCCAACATTTTCTACAAGCCATTTTAGCCAGAATGGCAGGTTTTTCTTTAATTACAAAAAAAACAGACAGAGGCTTTGTTATGTTCTGAGCTACACCTGGACACTCAAAATTTAGAGAAGGCAATTGGTGAAAACTATAATATTATTTCAAATTAATTTGATTTCAAGTATTACTGAAAATGGGTTTGACTTTTTAGCAATGCAACATGCTACATTCCATTATGAAGATAACAGTACAGTTTTAGTGAGGGTGGGCAGTCTCTTTGGCTAGAAGGCACATAATGTATTCTTGTGTTCATTTGATTGATGTTTAAAGAAGTAGGAGGAGCTGTGAGCCCCTATTGGACTTTAGGCTTCCAAGTGGGGAATGCTTTATGCTGAAATATTCATCAATGCTGGAGCTGTGAACTGCTCCATTGGCTGGGAGGAAGAGATTGAACCCAAATCAGTTTTACTTATTGGCTTGTGGTTCTGGATACACCCGAATAAGCTCTAGCTGGGAGTGCTCTGATGAGCCTCCTGTGCAGTGGAGTTCTTAATCTCACACCTCACACACTCTTCAGTTGTCTGCGTGGGGCCTCCAGACCAAGCAGAGCAACCATTTAAAAGATTTAGGGAGGGAACGGGAGGAGAATAGGAGGGAGAGAGGGAGAGAAGGAGGGAGGGAATGGAGAATGGTGTGTGCCAAGCGCTTAGCCAAAGTCAAAGAGTGGTGAGATAAGAAGCAATGCCATGCCACCTAGGAAGATACATTCTGCTCCAGACTGCCCACCTATCGATAATCCCCCTCAGGCATGGGCACAGAGAGACAGCTGGTGAGACACACAAGGTGGGCAAGATGTGCGTGCGTGCATATGTGTGTGTGTGTGTATGCGTGTGTGCTTGGGGGATTACTGAAGGGATTGGATACAGGGGGTTTGTTTGATTAGTTCCAGATCCGCTGGATGTTTGTCGAACATGCTACAGCGAGAGAAAACAGTATAAGATGGGGAGCAGGGGGACGAGAAAGCAAAAAGGGGGGGACATAGATGGGAGGGATGGGTAGGAGGCCTTAAAGATCCCGCCAATCGTCTCCCACTGTGGCCTTTACTTCCTGCCTCATCTCTGAGAACTGTCCAGCCAATCAGGCTCTTTCATCTCCTGTGTGGAAGAGCATCTGCTCTCTACAGACTGCACCTGCACGACAAACACTAACACATACACTTTATTAGGCCTAAACTCCCTGGCAATTTCATCAACTGCACCTTCAATATAGGTGGACTTTACAAGTTTTCAATAAGAAACTGTAGCCCATCTGTTGCTGCACAGTTTACACCATCCATTAAAGGAAAGGGACAGTCATGTTTGAGTTATGGACCATTTTCAGCACAGCAGTGGTCTTGGTACTGTAATGAATGTGATGCTGGCATGAACAGATCAGGCACAGCAACACTGCTGGGGTTATTGCTAGGGCATGACTGCTATACCACTGATATACCCAATATACTGATATTCTAGGGCATTAACAACCTTTTCAGGTCGACTAGTCACTCGAGTCAGCTAGTCGTTTGATGACGTCATCACACGCAGCGGAGGAACACAAATGTCCAACATTGAGAAAACTTTATTAAAAGTTCTCTGTAACATTAACAGTCAACATGACAATGAAACAAAACAAAGGCTAATGCCTTGAATTTTCTAGTAAAATTTAAGTGTACAACAGGCTTCTGTTGCTTTCTGTTGGAATCAGTGACCATTCACTCTGTCGACAAGAAGACCTGGCTCGCAATCTTTGTACCAGTTCATCCCAAAGGTGTTGGATGGAGTTGAGGTCAGGACTCTGTGTGGCCAGTCAAGTTCTTCCACACTGAACTCTTCCAGCCATGTCTTTATGGACATTGCTTTGAGCACTGGGGCTCAGTCATGGTGGAAGAGACAAGATTCTACCCCAAACTGTGTCCACAAAGTTGGAAGCATGACGATGTCAAAAATGTTTTGGTATGATGAAACTTTAAGACTGTCCTTAACCAGAAGTAAGGAGCCTAGCTCGAAGCAAGAGAAGCAGGAGTGTCTGAATACTTCCGTCCATTCGTCCACATTTGATAATATTATCAGTATTATCAATATTATCATTATCACACACACACACACACACACACACACACACAAACTCATACAGGTAAGTCATCTTGTTTTAATCTCCCTGTGCTCTGATCATTCCGTTGAAACAGATGAGGAGGAATTGAGCAGAGAGAAAAAGCAAGCGTTCCAGCTCGGTCCTGAACCCTCTGTCCACTGAGAGCCAGGAATTCTGCCATTTTTCGCTCCCACACTTGAGAAATGTCAAGCAATCAGACTGTATTAGCTGTAATGAGTGCCTTTTATAGCAGCAGGGGCCAAAGCCAGACATGGCAAAGTGGAGAGACATGTGCAAGCTAGCCAGAATCTCATAGCCCATCTACTGCACTCGACTAGGGGGTCCTCTGACTTTTCTCCCTACGGCTGAACAAATCTAGCTTTGGCTGAACAGATATAAAGTCAGCATCAAAGAAAATTGTATTCAGTGTAAACCAAAAACCATTTGGGTCTGGAATGTTTGCTGAGATTTGTAAAACTCCCAAAACATTTGTTGTGCAGCTGAAGTTTGTTAAGCTGCAAAGAGACAACACTGACACTTCTTGAAAATGCTAGGAAATGCTAGCAAGAGAGAGACAGTGTAGAAGTAACAGCTTTTATGTATTTATCAAAGGCAACGCACTGGCTGAACACAGACATGGCCTGAGGTAGAGAGTGCACAGTCGTATTTAAATTATGAACGCTTGCAGAACAAGCTTACAACATACAATGGTTTCAGTAGTGCTAATCTATTCACAATTACGCATGATGTATGAGACAATAAACTGGTTAACAGATTAATTACATCTCAACATGCAGGGCTTGTCAATATACAGACAGGGAACAGAGAAGAAAACTGTTAAAGCATCTAAATCTACAAAGGCTGTCTGTGAGAGGATACTTACAGCTGGTGGACACTGCAGTTGTAGAATTTTACTTCAGTGCTGATCAGCATTTGACCTGTTTCTTTTGAGTTCAACCTGAGCTCCACTCCAGACCAGTCTGAGAGAGAGAGAGAGAGAGAGAGAGAGAGAGAGAGAGAGAGAGAGAGAGAGAGAGAGAGAGAAAGAGAGAGAGAGA
>JBBPDH010000130.1:16426344-16437121 GCA_037974565.1 Clupeocharax schoutedeni
AGAGAGAGAAAGAGAGAGAGAGACAGAGAGAGAGAGAGAGAGAGAGAGAGAGAGAGAGAGAGAGAGAGAGAGAGAGAAATTAGTTCACTACAAATACATTTTTTTTGTTACTCTGCCTAAGGGTTCCACATCGGAGCTTTCTAGAGCCTAATCTATGTTTCATCTCAAGCTCTTTCCCAAACAGTGAAGTACTGCATGTGCAAATGTTTATAGACATCTGCTCATTTAATGTTTCTTCTAAAATAATGTCCAGCATTCACTGCAGCCTTCTTTACTACATGTTGGAACATCTCTGTGAGTGTTCAGGCACAAGAGCATTACTGAGGGCAGGTGCTGATGAACATGATTTCATCAAATCTTGGCACTGGGCTTGGTTACCTTAGGGTCACGTGTGTCATTCACATATGTTCATAGTAAAAACCCTAATACACTGTTTTGCTTTCAGCTTTGACAGTTTACATTCACATGAACTGGGCATGACATTCCTAGGCTCACTATAAATGAATTAATACATGCATAGAAGCGGTTGAATCGTATGCAACCATTTAGGAGTTTTAGTGGTTTGTGTACTAGGAGTGGGCAATATATATATTTTTAATAATAAGCTTTTCTGAGCTACACAAGCAATGACAGAACATAAAAAATGCATGTTTTGCTACAAAATAAGGAACCTTCTGATAAACAAAATGTGATAATGCAAATAATGTAGAGTGAACACATCTGTAAGTAAAGTGAAATTATACTACATATTATAATTTACTTGTGTGCTTTCACTGTTTGTCATTGCCGGATTAGCTATCTTACTAGCTTAGCCAGCTTTCTTATGCTAATCTGAAATGCTAATCACTGCTAGATTTTTTTACACTGGCAAATGTCTATCACAAGTGCAGCTTTACTGTGAACACACTTCTGCCCTAAAGTGTCTTGAATGTGTGCATTTCACCAAGGTAGCCATTGCTGAGACTGGATATTGAAGAATAATATGTGCAACAAAGTATGCTTCAAATAAGACCACGCAGTCGCATCAAATTTAGAAAAAAGGCAGGATTTGTGGCTCTTCAGGCCTGTAATGTGAACCCTGTGCTTGCTCAACTAAGCATCGCGTAAATTAGATGGCTCATGAATAGCTTACTCCTGATTTCCCATTGTACCAAAACAGGATATTTCTGATTTCCAGTCATTTGAAGTGCTTTAGCTAATACAAACCATGTCTATAGGCTGTAGCACTGATCAAAAACAAAAATGCTAGGAGAGCTGCCGGCGGTGCCACAGAGCGCCAGCCAGCACAAGCGTTTGGCAAGGCGGCGGGAAAGCGTGGAGAGTGGAGCACTGAAGAAAATGCTCGATAAGCAGCCAGCTCCTCACACTTGAGCAAGCGCGAACGGGCAGCCGTTCAGCGAGCATACCGCGTGTGGGAGTGAGCCATGACCCCAAACGCACCCAACTCTCCCTCACACCTGCTCTCTGCTTTCTTCTGCTTTACAAAATAAAATCAACACATAGCGGGGTGGCAGTTATTTTTAATCTGTTTCAGAAGCACCTCTTTCTCTCTCTCTCTCTCTTTCCCTCTCTCACATGCAGAACAAACAGTGAAGGCGATTCCCAAATACCCCTTCCATGTCTCAGCAACCAGGTAAAGGGATCAAAAAGACCCGACTTTTCCAAGGTTTGATGTGTGTCCAGTGACAAGGCTAGGACTAACGATGGGAATTGATCCCAAAAAGAACTGATTCTCTGATGGCAGGAAATAAAAGCGGACTCCAAAACTTTGGACTCGGTTCCAGTGACATTCACACTTTCGCATCGTCGTGCGCACACACACTCAGGGTGAGATACTCTACTGTTACTGTCTAGACCACAGACTGCATATACAGCTGTGTGCAAAAGTTTTAATAGCCTCCAGGCATTATGTGAAAATAAGTGCAAACACATCACCTGGTATTATTCTTAAATTTTATGGTACAAAATCTGTTACATTTCTTTCTGTTTGTACGTTAATTTAAAATGTACTTTTATTAACTCTTACTCAGCTGAAGTGGGTTTGTTAGAGCAGGAAAAGTCCTCCAGTCTCAGGGTTGGAAAACCCTGATCTAGACACAGTATTTATAATGCGCCTTTTGAAGAAAAGGTCAAATGTAAAAAGGAAAGTGAAACATCAATCCATCTAAATAGCCAGCCTCCATTAGGCAGCTATATGATTTAGCTGGCATTAGCTCTGTAAATGTCCCTGCCAAGATCAAACAGATAATCTGATAATAATAATAATAATAATAATAATAATAATAATAATAATAATAATAATAACAACAATAATAATAAAATAAATAATAATAATAATAATAATAATAATAATAACAATAATAATAATAAAAAAATAAATAATAATAATAATAATAATAATAATAATAATAATAATAATGAAATAACCAATTTTCTAATTAAATAACAAATAGTACCAAATTATGGTAATATGTCAAGATGCATACCATCAGTCTTAACAGCACATAATGTATTTGGCATTGTACTTTTGAAAATTTGTGAAATGCACTCCCTATGCTTTAGCTTTTAGAGTTCATCACAGTGTAGAATCAAGTCTTAGAATTGACTCCTTCCGTGCCCTTCACTTACAATAATTTTCGGTAATCAACCAACTCTATGCATAACTACTCATGAATGATGAGGCACTAGCAGACATTCTAATAATATTGATAACCATATAGTTGGGCTAAAGTTACTTTTGGGCATTTATTTATGAAGCGACATTTCTAAAAGCAGCAACCAGCCTCACTCAGCACCATCAAAACCACTCCAGTTCACATTCTTATTCACTTCATAGTAATGCTGGAGGCTCAGCACTGCCCAGTAAAACTGCTTTTATATCTTTAGGTCTTTTTTGCCCTACACTGGAGGGGCAGGGGGCTTCGAGCACAGCCCTGCACACACGTATGATCAACGGTCTAGCGCCACGCTTAATAATCTACACTCTGCGGCTGAGGGAGGGGGAGGGGAATTATGAGGTTCAGATGACATTTACCTGAGGGAGCTCATAGATTGGGACACGCTCCCTGTGGGAAGGAGAAGGTTTGTGGGTAAACAGAGTTGTCATTTACCCAGAGAAGATGGAGGGTATTAATATGGCGCAGACAGTGTCTGTCATGACCATCTACCTTTCACTGTGGGCTGAGCGAACAATTAACGAACCTGTGCTCCCTGGGAGCGTTTTCTTTTACTGAGATAAGATCCTTGGTTTTCAAACAAAACTAGACGTTGAACCTCCAGCCTTCAAGGGCTACTGCTGCCAGTTTGATTAGAACATCCAACAGTCTACTGTGAGCAAAAACTGACCTTTTCTGCTATCATTCCTATAGGCTTATATGGCTTATCACTGAGAACAGAGCTCTATATATAGAGTTCACTGTCACTGTAGCAAGAAAATCTGATCTTAACAGCTCTAAAGGTGTTGGACAATCAGTCAGGATGTGTAAAAAAACATGTATTAAAAATGTTTTTTTTTTTTTTTGGATAAGGTTTCTCACATTGCTTTCACTGTGTCTTAGATCTGACAATGCATTCACATTTCCATCCAAACTTAGATGGGTCCCAGAACAGCCTATAAGAAAGCTGCTCCCCTAAAGCAGACTGTGTGCAGAAAAAGGGTAGCGGGCTCATCACCTGTAATAGGTGTAAGCGTGGTTGGGAGCATGGCTTTGGCCCCCAGGCTGACCCGGGGCCAGAGTGAGCTCATTAGAGCTGTGACTCAGCGGGCCTGCAGGATCGATGGTAGGACCCGGGCATGAGGCCGGCAGGCTGCACTGAGTGAAGCGCTCATTAGAAGAGAGCAAAGCACGTGCCTGAGACGCTCTATTAATAGGACATCTGTAAGAGAGCACTGAGAAAACCACACCTCCAGGGAGGAGGCAGCAGTAACAGAGGAAAGAGGAAAAAAAGGAAGCAGGAGGTGGAATATGCTTGCGGTTTTAAAGAATAAACAAACAAGGTTTTGTGTGTGTCTTCAATTTCCTCCCAGCCCAAATGCTGTAGATCAGCTAAGATATGGTTAGTGTCTGGAATTTCCTTCCACCATGCGACACAATATGATAGTAGTTACCTTTAAAAAATCCCTTTCTATTTACTATGTGATCTCAAGGGCATTTGCTTGTGTGGTTGCTGATATTGTATTACATGCTGATATTTATAAACGAACCAATGTGTGGACCAAATTGATGTTTTAGTGATGTCATGGATCTTACGTGGCCAACCATGTTTGGAGTACAGATTTGATTTTCATTTTAAAGCAGTACCTTGATCAGTAGGAATGATGGGGACATCTTTAGCAGCTGGGGAGATGCACAGGATCTGATTGCCATCCACTGTTCCCTCCACCTCTGTCAGGTTCCCGAAAGAGCAGGTGATTCCAGCTGAGAGATCAGGAACATCCGTCAGCTTCACCAGCAGCTGCGGGGGCAAGTGAGAGGAAAAATAAATTATATATATTTTTTTGCCTTTTCTTGAATCAAGCATAATCCTGCAGGTAGGCAGCAGATGGCCCCACCATAAGGCAGTGGGGCAAACTGTCAGCCAACTCTTAGCCTGAGATGCAAGTGACATTGCATTATAAAAGGAGCCAGAAAGCCTGTTTTTTCCTTTCATTTTTCCCTAAAAAGGGGGATGGAAATGGACATCTGACAAATTCAATCAACTTCTTGAACTCCTCTCTTTCTCTCAGTTCATAGCAGTACACACACACACACACACACACACACACACACACACACACACACGCACACACACACAGACACCCACACCGACACATGGCCTTTTGAAGTCTTCCTCTAGGGAGCAGTCCCACACAGATGCTGGAGCTCACTATAAATAAATATTTTCCAGATCCTCGCCGGGGTGGGCGCTCCAGGCTCCAGCCTGGTGGGGCAGCCGTGGAAATAACTAGATTGGCATTTGTAAAAGCTTTCTGTTTTACCTGACTATTTGAGGGTTTCTCTCATTCCGGCTGACTACTTCCTGAAGCATTAGGGACTAAGGGCAGACTATGAGAGCTACAGCTATAACACTGCACCAACAAGGCATGACAGCAGCGCTAGCTGTCGCCCAGACTTCCCGTGCCCTTTTCATCCGGTCACTCCACAAAACAGCTAATTCCAAAGTGCAGGAGCCTACCCATCTACTCGCTGAGCACATGTGTTGTTAAGTGTGATACACGCACGACTCATACAGCGAGAAGCAAAAGCTGTAGGGACCCAGTGCTGTGGAGCATAGCTAATTGCAATTTTGCTGAGAACTCAGAATGGATATTTTCTGAAACCAACAATGACTTTATGTAGTAATTTAACAGCATTATTAACCAACAGCAAATTAGTTCATTCATTCAAGTACATAATTTCACTGGATATCACCAGAGCCTCTTTACTATTGGGCCACAAATACCACTACATGCATTTTACAAACAACTGAATACTGAAATTAAATATTACATAGCAGCTCAAACTGTAGGTTACTACAGACAAATTAAACACATTTGACAAAACTTGCTGGTTTGTGAGTTTCGGTGAAGTTAATTGTCCACAAGTCAATTGTCAACCTCTTATACCCACAGTTTCTATGCCAATTACAGAATTAGGATATAAGAGATGTCTTTTAGGATATCAGAGATGTCCTTTATTTGCTTTCTTTGAATCTTTTTCTAGCCAGCTTGCCCAGGTAATGTTGCATGTACAGGCAAAATCAAGGAAAGCAGCCAATTCGTCCTTATTGTCATGAGCTGGGATTATCCCTGACCACTTCATTTTAGTGGACAGACTTGATGTGTGTCTAAGAAGCTCCAGTGCATATTTATGCTGTGCATTTTTTTTCCCTTCTGTCCTTCCTTTCTTTCTTTTTGCGTCATGCATTAGCTCTCTAGCTGCCGCGCCGTGGTTGTTTGTGTGTGGGCAGAGGTGGCTAATTGCTAGCAGCAATTTTAATAAAGGAAATGTGATTCTGCTTTTTCATGATCCTGTGCGGGTGGGCTTTGTTGTCATGGCGATAGTTTCCCGCCGCTGACCCGCTGCTGCCGCACGGCAGAGCAGCTCGTTACCTCCGCTGCTGCTCAAGCTTCCTGCGCTTCACATAGTTGGTTTGATTTGGATGCAGGCACACTGAAAGCAAACAGCATGGACCAAAAAAGCGAGCCGTGTACTGGTTTGTGGGAATGAAACGATGCCAAAATGCAAATGGACAATGCAGGAACATTTAATAAATGTTAGGCCTAAGGTTTACCACTAGGCCCACTAATGGTTGGTCCACTGGATTTGATATACCAAAAAGAGTCTACATTTATTTGACCATTTGACCATTTTCTTCTTGCCATTTTCATTGCTGTACCTTTAAGATCGATATATTAACCCCTGTTTTACTACTAATGTCCTATACTGTGGCTCATTCATAAAGGGATCTGGACTGAAACACTTCATATAACTTCAGTTCGAAAGAGCTAAACTGTTGTAGTCTGAATGTAAATTAGTTGATTTTTGTGACATCTCACAAACAGACAGGCATTTTTTCAACTTAGTTTCCATTTATGGAATAAAGGAACTGAATAGTTTTGAATCTTCAAAGCAAACTTGAAGTAAAGTGAGGAAAATGTTTTCTTTGATAGTAGTCAATTGGATTACTGTTTAGCTACAGAAATACAGAAATCAGGCAAAATACAAAAGCCAATGAAAACACCAAACACAGAAAGCAATAGAATTATCTACTTGTGTGTGTGTATGAGAGAGAGAGAGAGAGAGAAAGAGAGAGAGAGAGAAAGAGAGAGAGAGAGAGAGAGAGAGAAAGAGAGAGAGAGAGAGACAAACAGAGAGAGAAACAGAGACAAAAATAAGTGTTTCTTTCAAGTAAAAGCTTTAAAAGGCAAAAATAAGAAAAGACTGAACGCGCTCTCTCTGGCCGTCCTTAACCCTGCACAGTACGCTCGCCAGCCTCTCCTCAAACAAAACTCCCACATCAGCCCACACACACACACAAATTTTGGCATCTCACCCACACATGCACCTTGCCTCTACTCGCTTAGTCGCCTATCCACCCACACCACACATTACCGCTCATCCGAAAAGCAGGCAAGATAAACAGCCCATCAACACATCTCCATACAGAATGAATTTAGGCAATTTGTGTTCACTGTCACCAAAGAGAGCAACAGAATGTGCATCTGTTTTTGTTATGCAGTTAAAAAGCTGACTGACAGCTGAGAGAGTGTTGGGTCACATAGTTAAAGTCTTTCGTAAAAATCATTATAGCCCAAATGCTTTAGAAAGTAAAACACCACACCAAAACGTCTGTGAGTCTGTGTGTTGTGTGTGTGTATCTCACCGGTACACTGGGTTCAGAAACAGCAATACTGTCTGGGTAGACGGTGGCCTTCATGCACTGGTTCAGGGTGGCGGCAAAACGGTAGGGTTCATTGGCCCGTTCACACCTATCTCTCTGAGAACACCTGTAGAGAGCATAAAAGAGGAAATAACTCATCAAAACTCATTACAATGTTCACAGACTGACACACACACACACACACACATACAAAATACAATATTGGTAGTGAATGATTTGTTTTGTTATTATTGATTAATATAACAGTCAGTTCTATCACACAGTTACAAGCGTAGCGTGTCCTTTTCTCTTGGACTGTCAAGTTAACCTCAATAGTGTCCACTGTCCTTGGTCCTGAAAACACTTTTGCCACTATCAGCACATCTACCAGCAGAGCTCTGAGCATTTTTGTCCATGCATTTACCCTAAATCAGACACAGCACTGTACCCAGACTCTTAAATGCCAGGGTAATGAAATGTCTACTTTTTCTTTTATACATTATTTTAATAACATGATTCAACAATGTCATTTACTCTCATATGTAAAGAATGTGATGACTCAAAGTCATTCTCAGTGGCCTTTAGTGTTATACTAATAGTAAAACAACTTCATTTTTTACAAAACCAAATCAATAATGAGCTCTTTGTGAACACAGTTCTGTTCCAAAAATGTGCAGCACAAGGTGTCTTCGGTATAGTGACTGAAGAGAACATCTCTGAATGTATTGTCAGTGATAGTTTAGGAAAGACATGGTTAAATCATTCCTCTTATTTGTTTACCTCTGGTAAGATGCTACATGATCAATACATCTGGTCATAGAATTCCACCTTTACCACGAGCCTGCCTGTGATATTTCTGTGCAGGTAGATGCACCTGGGTCAGCCGAAAGTGCTATTTATAAGAAGTGGAAGCATCTAGGTGCAACAACAGCTCAGCCAGAGATGGCAGAGCACACAAGCTCACAGAGCCTTGAAGCACATAAAAAGTCCCCTAACCACTATTGCATCACTCACTACACATCTACTCACTGCACTACTGCCTTTGGAAGACACACCAGCAAAAGATCTCTGCATCATGAGCTTCTTGAAATACGTTCCATTGACTAAGCAGCTGCACACAAGTCTAAGATCACTATGCGCTATACCAGTTGTTGGCTGTAAAGCAGCTCCCTAGAGTGATGAATTATGCTTCACTATCTGGTAACCTGCAAGACAGTAGATAAATATGGACTTGGTGGACGAAACCTTCTAGAATACATACTGCCAACCAGGGCTGGACTGGGACACAAATCGGCCCGGGCATGTTGAGCCAAGACCAGCCCACCAGGCTGTCGTAAATTCAGATCACTAACAAACCTTTCTACATTTCATGTAGCTCTTCATGTGAGACAGCAAATGTAAATGGAAAACTGGCACTCCTTCAGGGTTCAAATGATCCTCGGTCTCTAGAGTACTCCTCACAGTGAATGGTTCAACTCAGAGCAAGAAAAAAAAACACGCATTAAAGGTAATTCGAGTACCTGCTGTAAGAGAGAGTGAAAGCAAATGGGACTATCTGATAACCAGATAGCCTAATAGCTACAAGACGGCCTCCTTGTCATTGTATCCGAATGCAAAATTTTGGTACATTCTTAACAATGAAGGAGCCAAAAGGGCTGCCCATTCCCTTCCATTGGAAGTGTGTTTTGAGTTCTCTGTATGAGAAAACGCATCAGGAGTAATCAAATGTACACTACAAATGTAGCAGACAGACATTAGCCTGAAAATTGCTGGAGAATCGTCCACTGAAAGGTTTGTTAAAGAAGTTCTTTAGCAGCATTGTTCCAAAGAAACCTACTCTGCTGCTTTATATTTAAGGAGCCCCTATCTGACATTTTTCTTGTATCTTATATGTATCACATAATGTTTGTGTTGATTATATTATCAACAGACATTGTTCATGGTTTTATCCCTTAAAACTGAACCTGTGCCTTTTACACAGACATGTAAAGTATCTGTATATGTCTTTATTTCTAGTTGGGTGCCCTCTATTGCACCTCATTCAAAAAGTAGTCCAGGTTCAAACATTCCTTATAACTTACATGTGAATGGCTGAAGCCAAATTGCTGTGTGGTAAATTAGTGAATATGCAAATGCGACAGTTTTGTGGCATCACAAAAAAACAAGACTGGGACATAAATGTTACATTTTAAATGTTAGTAATGTTTGCACACAAAGCCCAGATTTTCCTGAGTGTACAAGGTGCAATCATATATCACATCAATGTGTATACGTATGGTATGTCTGCACTTAATCAAGCCCTTCTTTGTTTTGACTTTTGCTCCATTACTCCCTCCCTCACTCCTCTTTTTTTTTACTCTCTCTATCTTGCCCAGGGCTTTCTGACAGGGAGCATGTTGACTTGCAATTTGCTGCATCTCTTTTACATCCCTAATGCTCAAGGGAAAATGACACTTAATGCGCTTTCAGATGTCTAGGATGGCTCGTGAATACTTTACCATCTGAAAATGTGTGTGCACAAGTGTGTGTGTGTGTGTGTGCATTGCAACAAAGCTGGCAAAGCATTGATTTTTATTTTGGGGGTGGAGAGGGTATGGGGATGCTGTGGTTGCCATGGTGCTGATAGATGGTCATTATATGTGTGAGTGTGTGTGTGTGTGTGTGTGTGTGTGTGTTTGTGTGGTTAGAAATCCTCCTCTCCCTTCTCTCATTAATTGAAGAGTGTGCCCACCCCACCTGTCTCTCTGTGTCAGTCTGTCTGGCCCTGTATGTCTGTCTGTCTGGTTGTCTGGCTCAGGCTTTGTCTGTCTAGTGGCTGCCCAGGGCCTGTGTGGAATGCTTTTACAGGTACAGACCACACACACATACACTTCATAATAAGAACACACCTACACAAAAACAGCTAGAGAAAGGGAGTGGAGCACAGACAAAGAATGCCTCCATAGAGACTAATGCAGCACAGGACTTGTGAATCTTATCAACAATAAATGTATTTGATTTTGCTAAATTCAATTCTTATAATTATGTAATTATGAACAACAAATTGTGGAACCCAAGCCTTAATTGGATTTGCCAATGCCAATTACGATGTAACGCGTCTCTCACACAGCTCTGTGACTGCGGTCTGTAAATGCACGGCACATTCTTACATGCATGAGCTTTCTTTATCTGGCCCTGCTGTGTGCTCGTATGTGTGTGTATGTGTGCCTGTGTGCTTGACAGGAGGAGGTAATGGTGGTGGCGGGGTAACCTTTGGGCTCTCCTCCACTGCCTGCTTTTAGCCTTGTGTTTCAGACAGACAATTACATTGTCTTTCACACACACACACACACGCACACACACACGCACACACACACACACACACACACACACACACCCACAGGCTCTGCGAAAGGAGACAAACAACAAAAGAAGA
>JBBPDH010000130.1:16457200-16467443 GCA_037974565.1 Clupeocharax schoutedeni
CACCACACTAAGGCTGATAAAAGGAAGGGAAGGAGGGTGAAACTGGAAATAGCAGATGCAGTTCCCAGCAATAATATGCTGCTCTGTATGTCAGCAATAGATTAAAAATCACTCTCAGGTAGTGTCTCAGATACTTGTTGGAATGCGCCAAATGTATTAGTAACAGAATAAGAAGCCTTTAGCAAAAATAAAAAATCCTGCACTGAGTGCTTATGAGCTTCTGTTTCTACACATAAACAGTGAACCCAAACAGAGCTCTTCACAATTGTGCCTGAGTAAAATAACATCAAGTCCGAACGCATCTGATGTGTGGTTTCCCCAACCCCCCTCCCCAGAGCACTTCAGGACAAAGAAGCCCTGAGATATTTAGAGTGTGCTTTTTCAGTTTTCTGTGTGCCAGCAGCGAATGAAGTCATTACGCACTCTCTGTCTCGTCGACAAGCAGCCAGTTTGTGTTCACTCACTGAGAGAAAAAGAACGGGCAAGTCATACAGTACTGCCTCCACCAATTAGACAGCTAGCGGTAATGATAGCACGCTAGCAGCGTTTCCCCTGCTGCAGTCTTCCCTCTTGACACAACCGTGCCTGTTTCCTTGAACTGGCAGTTACTTCTCCCCGAGAATCCTTTTTTTGTTTAATTAGGCTTGTAAATAATTATTGCAATTAAAGCCTGCAATTAGGAGAGAGAAGTGCCACTATTAGTGATGCGACGGATGCCAGGGAGCTTTTTTAGCATGGCGAGGCATGCACAAAGCCTCCACCATTATACAGTCACTCGGTGACAGCCACGACGACTCCTGACACGCCAGAACATTTTAATTGCGGACGTTATTATCGTGCCATCCTTGTAGCTGATTCCTGAGCCAGCGAGACAGTCTCCGGGAGAAGTGAACTATGAGGAAAGTTACGGAACTGTCACATTGCTGCCCACACAACTGTGGCAAATAAAGCATAACTTTGTTTATTTTGCACTGTGATTTTTTTCTTTTTTCTGTTCTTTTAAACGGATTGCAGGAACGGCACTTAGGCACACGTTTGACTGATGTCTGACAACTTGCATCGCGCAACATCAACGGCTCTCATTGTCACACATGTCCGACACAAGGTTGATGAACAATGGACAAATTGAGGTAATGAATGCAGCATTTGTGAAGTATGGGAACTGCTGTGTTCAAAGCTAAGCAGCGGTTTATAACATTGCTAAGCTGTTCCCTCAAGAGTCACTAGTAACTAAACAAGGTGTCTGTGCCACCAGGTCTCAGGTATTCTCCTCCTCATTAGGGGCTATTAAGTCAGCAGAGCAGTGAAAGCTCCCTGAAGGTCTTGTGAGGTAGTGATGAGGTTTCAGCAGGTACAGACAATGCCTCTGGCTTCTGCCTCTGCTATTCACTAATAACACCCAGTGTGACACAAGGTTGTCTCCTTACAGAGGGCTAAATCTATAACCAGCCTGACAGGTCAGGGGCCATCAGGGGTGCATTCAGGCTGTTTGCTCACATGAACAAAAACCTCTCGCCCCAGTCCCCAAACCTAGGTCCAACAACGGTGCTCAAGACTTCAGGAGTCCATCATCCAAGGACAGCAAAAACAAAGGAGGAGCAGGAGAGGGCAGAAAAGAGGTAAGGTGGCGTCTCAGCTTGTGTGCTCATTTTAATTAATGAGATGATGAAAGCTGACAGGAGGTTTGCTATCAAATAATGAGGTTAGGAGTGGCCAGTGGTTCCTGTGCACTAACCATGATTAGCACTAATCCAAGCTTAAGTCAATTACCGATGCATAAACCAGTATTAATGCAAATGAGGGGGTTCAGCTAGCTAGACAGAAATGACCAGACATGCAGACATTTAGTGTGCAAGACTTATGACTCAATCACTAAGGAGACAAAGAGGAATTGGCTTGTAAATCTGATAGAAAATTATATTACCTCACACAAAAGCTTCTTCCAGCAGCAGGGTCCATCCCAAGATGACCTCTAAGTAGGCCCTGGCAGTTTGATGCACCGCTTTAAGTTACATGCTGACCTCACAAAACAATATTTTCACATTGCCAATGACTCCCAAGTGTCCAGCCAGGGAGAATCTGGGATTTTGACTGGCTTTCAGAGACTGGGCAGGTTAAATAGCTTCATCAATAACACTGGACGCTGGATGTATCGACAAGGGCATTTATCCTGATTTGTCCCAATGTCAATAGCAAGTGAAGCTGTCAACATGCCATGGGAACAGTGTCTGATGGTCCAGCTCCAGAAGAAACTGTGTCATTGGAATTGATTCCCGTGCTGCAACCCCTGTTTTAGCTGTGTTGACCCCTCTTGCATTCTGAGATAAGAAATGATGCTATATCAATCAAACCAAGCTTTAGCATATGCTTCTATTAAAGGTAGTGTGTTGAAGAATAGCTTGGGTGCTAACCATGGAAGCTCATTCAAGTCCATGCCAAAGGGCTGGCAGATGTGAGATATGCGATGCATGGAGCGAACAGCCGCTCACTCTCGCGCGTCAAGGGGTTGCATTGTCCCCACCCCGTCTTCCAGGAAAAATGTAGACATGGAATTCATGGTTGCATGGGATAGATGGTACGGCATTGCCAAATGTACCATGTAGCGGAAATTGCATTTGACCCCAATCCAAACCTCCAGCAACCTTCAACCTTATGGCATAATAGTGTCCAAATGGTGCACCACTAATACTCCTTCATATCATGCATGAATGTGCACCCCAGAGAACTGCATAAATGTAATGCAACCCCAACAAATTATATAATATTTTATAAATTATATAAAATATTTGTTCTTACATGGGTCAAATAGAATCCAATGTTTGATGAGGCAAAGATCACAGTGCTTATAAGTAGGAACCATTTTTCAAATGGCTTTTCTCTATAGAGGAACACAATACGCGCGCACCCACACACACACACACACACAACACACAAACAGGACTATGTAGCCTAGCATGCCAAGGCTAGGTCTCTATTAAGAGTCTGTAATGCACATCTGAACAGACAGAATACCTCAAACTGGATTAGGAATTATGATTCAACAGTCGTGAGGTCTGTCCTTGTAAAATCAGGATTTCAACAAAATCACATTTTTCCCCATTCGACTAAAAATACAGCATGTACATGTCTGTGTGTATGTCTCTGTGTGTGTTGCCCTTAACTGAATATTAATGGCGCTTTGTTCTCATTAATCACATCCTCTGCTCTGCTGATTCCCTGTTAGCCCCTCGATCACATAAAGGCCTCCCCCCACTTGTAACCCCTACAGACACAGCCTGCCAGTCAAACACACACACACACACACACACACACACACGCACACACACACACACACCCACACTAGAAAACCCATGGCCACATGCAAACTCAACCTTCATCTACTTTGAGGGATAGTGCAAATCAGGAGAACAAACACTCATCTCAAACTGTGTACATCACAAAGCCGTAAACCACTGGCCAGGTACAGGGCCATCAGGTCCCTATCAGCGTTCTCAGGCCAAGAATTACTATGCATGTATTATGCACACATACACTCTTTTTGGTGTAACCTGCAGCGAAATGATTTAGCATCCCATCCTCCATTTGCAATAACTCCAAATACAGAATAAGGAGATGATATCTCCCTGAAAGGCTTCAGGAGGGATAATAAAAGCACCAGTATGTTTTTTTGGGGGAACAGCAGCTCTGGGTCTCGCTAGTGTTGGAGGCAGGAGGGAGGAGAGGCTGTAGTCAATCTCACTCTGGGTGAAAAATCCTATTTCCCTGTGCTTGATAACCACACACCTCATTTCCTACACATCTCTCATCCCTTGCTAAACAAAGGTGGAGGTGCTGGGAGACGGAACTAGCGACTGTATGCATGTGTGTGTTATTGTGTACGTGCAAGTGTGTGTACATGCACACACCAAAGGGGGGTTAAAGGGTTGCAAAGACACGGAGCAAATAATCTGGCTCCCAAAGCAGGAAAAGGAGGAACTCATGCATGGATTTTAAATTTCACAGTTGAGTACTTGAGGGGGGTGGGGGGTTGCTAGGTTGGAGAAAAATAGTCTCTTTTATTTGGCTGATGATCTCTGCGGCAATAATGTTTCTTGCTTTTATGGGTAGTTTTTATTGGTAGGGTTTAGGAGGGAGGGAATGAGAGTTCAGAAGCAGAACAATGGTTCATACAGCATAGCCCTCTCCGCTTATCACCAAAGACACGGCCATTGCAAAGAATGACAGCAGCACATGCCAAAGTCCCCTCTTGAAAGATTAGTTTCACTTAGTTTGCTTGCTAACCCACATTAGTCATGGCGATAGAAATTTCACTTCTAATAGAAATGTGGTGAGAGATGCTGGAGTGACACTTGCAAGTCATGTCAACTCTACACACCAGTCCACGATGCACCAGACTTCTTGATTGTCTTCATTTTCTCTGCTTGCAGTAAATGGCCGCGATTTTCAAAGGTACATACAAGCACTGCTTCCTTGCCAATTCCAATGCTGCTTGCAGCAAAATAGTATATGAGAGGCACGAGTCATAAATGAACACAGAAGGCTGTAGTTATTTTCCTCACATTCTCTGGGACATTTCCCTGGTCATGTTTATTTCAATTTCATGGACAGGTACTGGCCACCTTTGACCACTGGCCTTCGTCAAACAAATAATTAAGTGTGCAAGTAATTAGGCGTGAATCTTCCAGTGCCTCTCTGCTAACAACATGGTGGGAGCTCATAACAATTTTACAGCTCTGCTGATAAAACCGTTAAAAGGCCCAGTCAAAACGTGGGCAATCTATTCTTTGGCCCTCACGAATTTGATTGCTGTGTAATTGGCAATCTTCACTACTATTGTAGCTGACTGCGCTTGGCTGCCGAGTTAGAGGAAGTAACAAAAGAACTATGTGAACGTTCACCACAAATTCTGTCAAAAAAGGGAGGTGGACAGGGGGCCACGGTTTAAGCTATGTTTTTTTAATGTGGAATTTTCACTCACAGTCTAAATTGCAGAAATATTATTGGTCTGAATTCATTACTCTATCAATTTTGTGGCATTAAATAGAGACATAAATACTGGGGCTACTGGGTCTGCATGTAACATGCAACAAAAATAAACTTCTGGGTACCTGGAGAAGTCAGGATGGGCTTATTGTGAGAATCAGGCTACTGCTGACAAGTATGCATTTGTCTATAAGAGCTGTGGTTTCTGTGGTGGTGGGGAAAGGTGACCTGATGTGTGGTCTCATCTATCAAAAATATATTTTGCGGTTCTTGGTCGACCCAACACAGCAGATGGCAGCTACTGGCAATGCTTTAACTTCACGCGGTTGACACGCAAACTCCGATGGGCTGATCTGACTTGGTTTCCATATGGGGTGTGTTTTACACGCTACACTGATAGTGAGCCTGGCCATGGCACATCTGAGGTATACGTATGCAAAGTGGACATACTGGTTATATTTGCTTATACAGCATGAAAACCAGGTGTGGCTTTGATTAAGCCAAATGTTGTGTTCTTTGAAATTCAGCTTTAAGGTTCAACTTGATGTTATGTGAACCATGTTATGTTTTTTTTTTTTTTTACTGTGGTACTGCAAGAAGAGCAGAGCATTTTACTACAGAATAGTGTTTGAAGCCCAGGAGAGGATGGGCTATTCTTGAAATAGTCTTTGACACACATTCGCCAATGCACATGACATTGTCAAGTCTCTCAGTTTCACTCTTCTTTTCTCTTTCCTGGCACTCTTTCTCACTCTCTTATCCTCCCACCCTCTTTCTCTCTACCTCCATCCTTCTGAGAAGATGCTCTCAGCTGAAGCAGGTTTGACCTTTTGTGGCTGTAAACTTTGGGCCCACTAGTCTGAGCAATAAAAGCACTTTGTCAGAAGACCTGTATTTCCAGACAGAGGCTATTATTTGGTCTACATGATCTGAAAATGCCCATTCTCAGAACACACCCAGTGGAGAGAAAGCTCAGGATCTTAGAGTAGACCACTTCCAAACTCTTAAGCTGTCCCTGATTGCACACTGCAGATTTGCAATTTTGTGGCAAATTCGTTTTGGGAAGTTCTGGGCAGGGGTGTGTTACACATGTCAGTGGCTAATACATTATTCATTGGTGGATGGGAAAATTCAATTAGCGTTATCAGTCAGAAATTGAAATCGCTGCCAAAAACTACAATCGCTAATATTTATGCTTATATTTTACACCTTTCCGTTCAATTCAGTTCAATTCAATTGCATGGCACATTACAACAGACATACTAGTGCGTTTTTCAGCGAATGAGGAAACCCTGCCTTAAAACCCGGCAGAATCAGTTCTAATACAGAGCAGCACATGCACATCTTTCATCGTGACACTCAGACAAAGAGCGGCGTCTGTGCGAGAGAGGAGGTGATATACACACTTCAGCTCCACAGCAGCAGATAGGAAATCCAGGGTGTGCATGAATCAAGCCTGCGCTCCCTGTTCTCTGATTACTGTCAGTGATGACACAGTACCCTGCGGCCTCTGTAAAGAATTCCCATTATTTGTAATGGAGTAGCGGAGAGGGGAGCCCAAGCAGCTGCATCTTCCATCCGTTCCACAGCGCTGCCCTAAAATGAACCAGTCACTCAGGACCATTAACGTCCTGCAAGCTGCTGTCGTTAAATGTACAAAACGAGGCATTCCTGTGGATACACGTGGTCAAGAGAGTCTGAGATATGGAACTGTGCCAGGCCGTGCGCGTTTATGATGTGTTTACGTGGGAGTATGCAAGAAAATGTATTTCAAGACGCCGCAATATGTTTGAATCCTATTTCCATGTGAGGGAAGGGCGCCTACGCATACTGAATGAATGAAAATGTCTGTGTGTGTGTATGTGTGTGTGTGAGTGTGTGTGCGATTGAAATAGAGTTGTAGAAAAGCACATTGTATGGCATAATAGAAAAGAATGACAGCATTTGCTTGTGGAATGTGTATGCAGATAAGGCGTGGGTGTTTGTATGCGCGTGCATGTCACTACTAAAAGTAAATAGAGGCTGTAGTACTTTGAGTACGCGTTCTTGTGTTTGCACATGCATGCAGGCAGGTAAGTCATGCATGACCTTGATTGCACATTGAGTCTAGAAGAGCATCATTACACTATTGGGGTCTTATATGGCATGTTCATCTCTAACCATACAGAATTTCCAACAATTTGTGCAAAGAGTAGAGGCTGCAATTATGAGAGAAAGGTTTCATCCCAATCTTGCTCATTATGTTAATGCGTAAGCAGCTTCTGTTGCACACATGAGCATACCTTGGTGTATCCTTCCCCCCTGAAAAGCAGGGATGTAGCATATCATATCCACATATCCACCTCTTCAGATCCACTCCAGCATTAGATGGGTGAGTGACTGGAATATACTGACAAATCCTGATGTCTCACATGTGGATTTTGCTTGCGAGGCATGACTGCAGGAACCGTGGGCTAATTTGCTAATTTGCTATCTTTCTGCAGTGAATATGTGAATATGTGAGGTGAATATGTCTTCATTTCATTTCGGTCCGCTCTATAAGTTTAATATTTATAGCAGTTGCCCAGAACATTTCCATACTATTCCATCCAACATCTACAGACACCACAGTGACACTCAGGCCAAGATTAGGCCATTGCAATTTAGTCAGAATTTTTCAAGAAGCTGATAGCTAGCAGTCTGTTGCTAAATGCTACACTGCCATTTTGGTCAATTTGCTTAAAACAGCCGATCTCAATAAAGAGCCAGCTATTGGTACTCCTCCACTGAAATTATTTCTAGGTATCTGTATCTACAGGCTGCATATCCTTAAAGAAGCCATTTTGGCTCAGTTTACTTCGCTCTGTAGAAGGAGCCAGGTTTTGCTCTATGCCTCCATTACGGCTCTGTTTTCTGGAGTGTGTGCAGGCGGCGCTGAAAGCCGAATGCTAATCTCATTACTCTGCGAAGTGTGAAGTGTAACTGCAGCGGCTGCCTCCTCGTCGGCTCAACACAAGCTCTGGGGTGTTAGGCGGGCATCTTCCGCGCCCTGGGAACCTGCACCTGGAGCTTCACCCCCATGGCTGGATTACTATTACCTACTTGTAGACCAGGATGGGCTTATTAATTCCCAAATATATGAATAACAAAACCCGTCTTGGTTCTCATTTTAGAGCTCTCATCATTAATGCCATTTTTTTTTTCTTAACACATTTTCCTCATGTGATCCTTCAAACCATCCCAAGTGGACCAGAATGATGTTCAGCTGCTTGTTGCTCAGAAGCTTGTAATTCTTCAGGGTTAGATTTGAGCTAATAAGACACACATGATAAAATGTGTGATTAACTAATTAATTACACCTAAAAACATTTATAGTATATTGCTTTATTGTTCATTACATAATAATAGATAGTCTGGACTCAATGTAGTAGGCAAGAAGGGTAAAGAATATTAATCACATGATTTGCAACAGCAATTCATACACACACACACACACCCATACAGAGAGAGAGAGTGAGAGAGAGAGAGAGAGAGAGAGAGAGAGAGAGAGAGAGAGAGAAACACGCTTTGCTCAAAAACACAGATGTTGGAAAAAGGCGCCCATTCCTTTGCTACTCGAGGCCTGTGCTCTCAGACGTGAACCAGGCCAGAGACGGCTCCAAAGTGCTTGTATTGAGCTTACTGAATGTTATGCTTGGCAGGTGTTTTTATCAGCGAGAGGTTGAATTAATCCGCTCAAGCTCTAGAAACGGGTGATGCGAGGATGGGATGTGCTGATGGCTCTTTTATGATGGAATCCGTCTGCGTTACAATGCACTAGCAGCCAGATCAATTGTCTGAGGTTCGAAGTAAAATCAGCCCCAGAGGACTGCTTAGTTCTGTGGTGTGGATCTAAGGGAATGTGCCTCTAAGTGTGTCTCTGTGTGTTTGTGATGTGACACTCTGGGCCCATATCTCATAGGCTGTTAATTCTTTGTCTCAAGGTCTAGCTGATGCCCGGGTGAGGCAGTGGGCTGTAAAGTTGATAGAGTGTTGAGAGTCGCTGTTCTTTTGGGGGCATGAACGTGTGTATAAACGTGAGGTGCTGACTCAGTAGGGAACTCTAATCAGAGCCCTCATGGGCCACGCCATGCTCCAAAATTTGTAAAGGATGTCAGCCACAGCTGAATCTGGCTGCTGGACTTTTGTGTCTATACTAAGACGTTCTGGCTGCACATGTGTTTTTATTTCTAGCGGTTTTGAAAATACAGAGAAAATACAGATGTGCAGTGTGGGCGAGCACCTCCAGAGACAGTAATTGAAAGTACACAAGCAGAGAGCCACGAGAGAAAGCATAAAGTGCGTATACATTTAAGCGAACATACAGACGTAACTACTGTGAGGGTAGTTCTCCACTTCAAAATGACATAACACTGTGGCCAATCACCGCCTTTGATTTCACTTCGTTCTACTTTATGTACTGAGCACTGACCTCGAGTTTGAGACTGAAGCTTCATACATAAAAAAAACACATAACACATTATTTACTAGTATTTATTTATAATATTTATTTTTATTTATTTTATTATTCGTCTACATTATTTTATTATTCGTCTGCACAGAAGGAAGGACATTAGCTTGTTAGCTTGACTGCCTGCTAGTGATCCCAACCACCACCCAGCCAAGCTGGGCACTGGTGAAATCCTGAAAAAATGGTCTTACAGAGTGATTAACAACTCCAACAAAAAACCATGAGGGTAGAATTAATTTATAAGGTGAGAAAGATTTGTTTTCTTGGGGTTTAGAAATGTTATTAATTATGAAATGTTGAAATAAACATAACTATTACATGTTTGTAAAATATAGACAATTAAATACTTTTTATATTTTGTTGTGATTTAAAACGAACTATAAGGAGATAGAAAGAAGATGCGAGGCAGCAAAGCAGAACATGGAGGTGAAGGGCAAGAAAATCAATCTGCCCAGAGTGCAGGGGTACTGACTTGAAGGGTTGAAGGGTGGTTTGTTTCACCAAACATATTGACCAGGCCGCGACTGGTCAGGATTGTATATAGCATATAGTCTACTTCATATTGTATGTAGTGGTGTTAGGAACCAGACTGTAATATAGCTAAACCAGTTAATTGTCTTTAAAAACTGCCTCATAGAGCATTTACACTACAGGTCAAAAGTTTTAGAAGAGCTTTGTTTAATTGAAATTCAAACAGTTCCAATGAATAGCATGAAATGGTACAAAGGACAGAGCTGAACTGCGAGAGGTTTAAAACTTGTAAGGATACCC
>JBBPDH010000130.1:16489612-16517116 GCA_037974565.1 Clupeocharax schoutedeni
GTGCTGTAGGGTGTTCACATATGACAAATGGTCACTTTCACTTCATCCTGAAAAATCATGTTTATTTTTAAAAAGTTAGACTAAACCTTTGCCCTGTGGTATAATGGGAGCAGCTGGTACGGAGACATGGCATAATGACTCATATCCAAGAAACAAATTATTCCTGCTGTCAGTGTAAATTAACCCTTTCCTCCAGAGAGGAAATCTATTAATATACAACTGGTAGAATCACGCTGGTGGAAAAGTAAGAAATAACTAAGAAATACTGAGAGAGGTGGATGCCACACACCTCATTAACATTTCATCTATATTAGGAATTGGACACCCTGCAGCTAAAGAACCCGTGACATCCCTATTAACAGAATTTCCCAGAGTGGTGACCTCACGCTCCTCTGCATCCCATGTGTAGGAGTCTTAAATCAGATGAGTGTTTGGAGTAAAGATGGATATCCTGTCATTTTCAAGTATACTTTCTTCACCTTTGGAAAGACTCCCTGTACTCAGACTGACCCAAGAGTGCCGCTCACATGAACAAGTCACATGAGTCAGCCTTTCACTCCTACTTACTGCATGGAAACAGAAACCAGATCCTGAATGAATTAGAGTCTGTGGTACAACTGGATCAGAAATAACCCTAATTACTCCAATAACTATGACCTATATATAGAGCTGCATTAAAACAGCTGAAGTAGAGCCGGAATGGTGGACTCAATCCAAGCTCATTAAGGGCGGTTTTTAGGATAAAAAACTCAATCTGAAATTGTGGTATTTGGTGTTTTTTTCCCCTTAACATAATTGGCCCAAAACATCCCGCTTTTAGATTTACTAGGAGGCCACATTCCTCTGTCATGCTTTTTTGAGTTCCCTCTCATCTTGTGGTTTGAACTGCAGAGCAGTTTGTTGGACAAAGTCAGTAGTTCCTTTAGGGTGAGCGACATGGAGAGGTTTTTCTGGGATTACTTTTAATGAAACCACAACAAACAGTGACACATGTCTCGTCTTTGTTTTTAATAACGAACCTAAGCATTGGTGTCTTGCTGTGTTTTGCTCCATATTTGTTTCTCCATGTTTGTATTACTCCACTTTATTTTCCCTCCTTTGCAGCCTCCATTGCACAGACGCACAGACTTTCTCTCCAACACGCATTTTAAAAGCGACTCAACCATCCTCCCTCTCTCAGGTTTTTGTTATATACAAGTGTATAACTATCAATATTAAAGGACGTTTTGCTAATATTTCAAATCTGTAGGGGTTAGAGGCACCAAATTCCAGCTATAAAAAGACTAAAAATAAGAAAAAGAATAAATCAGTTGTGTGTAGTAGTGTTTAACATTCCTATTTCAATATGAATCCAGCACTTTCCGACAAACCTGCGTGCGCAGAGGCAAGGTCACAGAAAGACGCATTTTGCGCTGGGCAGCTGGCAGAGTATTTATGCTGAGATAAGCCAACTTGCTAATTCTGCACTGCTGAGGACCTTGCAGAGCTGTCCCACTGCTCCGAGCTTCTAAACTACAGAAAGAGTGACACAGTGACCTCAAAACTCTCCCACCATATATATGGACTGAATGCTAGACTGCCTCTTTACAAAGTAATACTCTGCTCAGAAAAGAAGATATTTCCATATAACGTGAATGTGGACAAACTCAACCATGAAATGTGTGATATGTCTGTTTTATCAAGCATACTTAAACCAAATCTATACTACAGATTGAGGGAGATGTATGAACTATTTAATTAATATAGGAAAAATTAAGGAACAAATTCCTTAAGAGTAATATAGTTCCACTGTAAACCAGGCATTAATGTTTACAGTTGGTCAGAAAACTGTCAGATCTGACTAAACTAGTCAGCCTAATAGCCCCAAGGGACATCAGCGTTTGAGTGTATGAGCTACACTACAAAGTAAAAATGTCCTCAATTAAGCAGTAGCCACTTTAAATGTTAGTAGTTTGTGGCACTGTGGGAAATGAACTCAGAACCACGGCTGATCTAGTAGGAAAAAACATATTATATGAATTGTACTGTATCTATTATAACTCCTGATAGGATAATGCTACTCATTGATGTGTACGAGGCATGGTTGGTGGCAGTGGGGTGACGTTCAGATGTGATGCTTACAGGAGATAATATCAAGGTTCTAATTTCAGACTAAGCAAGAAGGCTAATTTGTTGGCTGCTAACAAAGAAACCATAACATTTCATGGGTTTATTTGGGCCCTAAATGGAAAAAATGTATAAAGAGCTGTGCTTTGACACTGATTAAATGAGCCTCTCCTACTTTGTATTTCCTCGGTCCTTCAGAGGTCAACGCATCCAGAGCTATGGGTTGAGGATGCAAGTTATCATCACCACGGTTTCACAAGCCAAATGTATTCGGCCCAGGAGTATGTGGTGCAAAAATGCTTACTGCAGCAAATTTCAATGAAATGAATCAGTGACATGCACAGATGTTCGGAGGGGCAGGGGCTCTAACAAAAAGGGGGTCACCCCTCCCCCGAAACACACACACACACACACACACACACACACACACACATACACATCAGTGTTGCTAAGATACATGCCTACCTATCATAGAAATGTATGCAATTACTAAATGCCCATATATATTTATATCAATAAGAGTTGACTATATCACCTGGTTAAAAATAATTATTGGAAGGCTTGTTGATATCACAATAAAAACTTAATAATGTGCAAAAATCCTAGCTATAAAAGTCCTTCACGGGTGCAGCTTGGCCAAAAAATGGCAAATGGGTCACTTCCTGGCCACATTAGTATGAAGGTGTGCATGTGCTTGAAAATTCCAGTGATGTGACTGGGCCTTGCAAGCATTAGGCCATGTTCAAGAAATAACCCTACACGAATAAAACACAAAAAAAAGTTCTGTCAGCACCATCACAAGCCAACATCCATTCCCTAAAGGCCCAGGTCACTCGCCAGTATCTAATAAAAGAGCCTGAAGTGGAGGTCAGAACAGGCAAATGAGTGTTTTAGTGAGAGAGAAGTGCTATTTAATAGGGTTTGGGAGGGGATCAGAAACTATCAAAGGAGTAAAAGAAAACACAAACAAGCCCACAGGCTAGAACACAATCAATAGGGATTGCACAGAGCCTCTCAGAAGCATCACAGCACCAGTGTTTACCGGCATTCCATCAAGTGAATTCCTGATCGCCCGCAGGAAAAAACTACACGCGTGTAAGAATAGCGTCTCGCCATTCCAAGTCTTGATAATAATAAAGTGACAGAGTTAGTGAGATAGAAAGAGAAAAGCTCGCAAAAGAAAGGCTACCTTAAATGTTTACAATGAGTCCCAGAGGAGAGTTTAATTTCAAAATAATTCACAATGTTATGGTTCATTTCCTGGAAATATAAAAGAGAGCGAGACTAAAGCCCCACTAAAAGAGCATTGATTTTTCTAACAGTTTCGTGCTTCCAGCAACTAAAGTCCACTCAACCTCTTAAACTGTAAATAGAAACCATTTAACCCCTAAATATCTGCAGTGTTCAACAGTTATTCTGTAATTTTACTTTATATTTATGTTCAATGTGCATTCTGTACTGACAGGTCTATGTTATAATATCTCCTCTTCTGTAAACACAAATGTAGTTTTGGTTGAAAGTTTAGATTGTCTAGAAACTACAGTACCCATGCTGCCCTGCTCATGAAGAATTTTATCTGGCTGGGTGAGTAAGGTAGTGAGTGAGCTTGGCGGGAACTGACAGATGTAGTTCGCTGCTTTATCACTCTGTGGCATCTTCATCAAACAGACATTAGCGAGAGCGATCACTGGCACTTGCCATAGCGGCCTATTAAGCTGAGACAGTCTGTGGAAGAGGGAGGGATAAGGGAGAGAGTGGAAAGAGGAAGGGAGGGAAGGGAGAGAGATAGAGCAGGAGGGATGAGTGAGTTGAAAGCCGGTCTGTCATCAGCACGTGTGCGGGAGATCAGAAATGGCTGAGGGTGGGAGGGAGGAGGGAGAGACACGGAGGATTCAAGGCCCGGAAGCTTATTTGCCTTGGCTCACATCGATTCTAGGGGAATGGTTAGTTCCTCAAACACAATTAACCTTTCCACACTCCGCCCACCAAAGCATTGTTTTATCCCAGCTATTGGGAGGTTGGCGCTTTGTAGAACAATGGTAAAAATTCAGTCTGAGCTAATGTGGAGACTTCTATATTTATACCTTTATCAACCAACCATAACAATAAAATAATATGTCTAATATTGTGCAGGTCCCTGTTCTACTGCCAAAACAGCTCTAACCTGTCAAAGTATGGACTTCACAAAACCCCTGAAGATAACCTTGTACATGAGGTACATTTATTTCTCAGTGGCATGCCAGTTGTCTCTATCCTTGGCGTGGCCCAGGCTTTATTTCTTATTTCAAGCTGTGTGGAAATATTTATCAGTATGTATTGGTTGAAGACACCTGAGACTTTGAGCTTTTCCACGGGACAGAATTAGTGGGGTTCTTTAGATTTCCTGGTGTTGATTAAATGATTAACTATGGGTAAGGTAAGGGTTACGGTAAGTAAAGGGTCCTTTAAGTGATCAGTTGCATTAGATAATGAGCTGAGATTAAAATCCCCCCAAGATCAGCATTTCTGAGGCACTATATTGAAATAAAAGCTATTTCATTGATTGCAGGAGGCAGAAAAGAAGGAGGCCTGTATATACCTGCTAAGACAAAAGACCTATTTTTCTTCCCTAGATTTTCCCTTTTGAGGTTGCAGTTAGCAGAGTAGGCCTAATGCGCTTTGACTGTGTTTTGTATTTTGTACAGTATTTTTGTACTGATTTCTTAACATTTCATCTCTGCTTAGATGGTAATCTGACCCTAAATCCTGAATCGACTGATAGTAACTCCTTGAATGTTTGCGTAGAAACTGGAATCAACAAGTTATTGAAAAATGAATGAAATATATAATGTTCTAAAGTCTGTGGGAGATGTGCTTCCAGCAAAGGTTAAAACTGTTAACAAAAGTCAGACTGGCATGGAGGCAAGTTTTTTGGAGTCTGCTAAATATAATGTGGCTAAAATGACCTGCAACTCTATCCAGGGGTGAACATGGACTGTCTTTTACAGGAGATAATAAGCTTGAGTAGTCTTTCTTCAATAGTTCTGAGCTCTGATATTGCTGCACTGTAAAAAAAAACAAAAAAAAACAAATCTATGGGCGGCTGGGTGGCCTAGTGGTAAAGGCATCCGCCCTGCGACCGGAAAGTCCAGGTTCGATCCCCAAGACCGCTAGGCACCGCCGAGGTACCCTGAGTAAGGTACCGTCCCCGCACACTGCTCCCCGGGTGCCATGTTCCTGGCTGCCCACTGCTTTACTCCGTGAATTGGTTAAATGCAGAGAATTCAATTTCCTCCGGGATAAATAAAGTATTCAAATTCAAAAATTCAAAAAAAAATTTAATGGATGACTATCTTCTGCCTCTCTGAATGGTTGGTGAGCTGTTGTGTAATGTCTAAGACTTTAGCTCCAGGGACAGAATGAACAATGGCTGAGCGATGCTTCATGTTTCTAATAATAGAGTCATCTACTACTAGAGTGGCTGGGGGGGTGGGGGGTCAGCAGGCTGGTTGTCTGAGAGGATCATGATGTAAGTAGGTTGGGAGATGTTGCACAATGGTGGATGACTGGTCTGCCACCTGCACCTGCGTCTAGTGGAGAGGTCTGTTGGGCGAGCCAAATGGCAGTGAGCAGTGCACAGGCTCTGTCATGTCCAGCGGAGGAACTTGCTGGGGTGGCCATGGGGCAGAGGGTCCTGTGCTGGTGATGATTTGTGAGGAGGTTGGAGTCCCACCTGCCACACAGTACCACAAAAGGTTCAGCTGAGCAACAGGTTTTTCATACTGGAAGAGCTGGAAGATATCACTTTGGACCTTTTGTGGTACTGCGTGGCAGACGGGGCCCCAGCACCTCACAAATCACCACCAGCACAGCACCAGAGTTTAGCCTGGGTTTGGGTTTAGGTCTGCACTGAAACAACTGCTTTGACGCTCCAGAAGTGCTAGCCTTCGCTGCCCACAAGATCCAGGGAGCCACATGCTTGCTTGCTTACATCTTGTCACTGTAGTCAGATATTAAATATGACTTTTTGGTTTTAATGTTATGTCAGGTACATTTTGCTTGCTTGCGTAAAATAGCAAAGCAATTCAAACAGGAAAATCACGTTCTGATCAGGTTAAATAAAATGACTGCCAATGTTTCATAACACTTGTCCAACGGTGCAATGGCCGCAATGAAAAGGCGCATATGCAGGTTGAGCATGAGAAGGTCAATTACTAGCTATCCCCATTCTTCATGAGACTTTCTCGTTCTCTATTTAGCCATCCATTTCTCCTCACTAGCTATTTCCTGGTATTTCAGTACTGCTCCTTCTACTCTTTGAACTCTTGACTCTTTCGATAAAGTCACTCACTTCTCTTCCCTTACACTTGCAACTTGCAATTAGATTTCCGTTCCTCTTTTCTCTTTCCTCTCACTCCTTTCCTCATCCCTGTGTGAGCACCCAGCAGGGAGTAATAATGACCTGCAAGGCTGCTGGCCTGGCTCCCACTCTCCTCTGCTTTTCTGAGTCCTTCTATTGCCGTCCATCACTGCCTACACATGCCCGGTCCAGGCCTGGCGGCGGATGTTTACGAAGGCGAAGCGATTGCAATCTAAAACCGGAGAATGCGCTCCACATCTGGGGCTGGGAGCAGGCCAAGTTCTGCAGCCATTAGCAGGGCCAGTGAGTAGTGCTTTACTTTTTTTGAAGGCCCACAAGCCCCCAAGAAACCATTAGAGTGGTGTCAGCTTTACAACAGAGTGATACATGAAGGTCTGGTATCAATAAAATTATATCTAGGTCAGTGGTTCCCAAACTCTGGTCCTGGAGTACTCCTGCCCTACATATGTTAGCATTTCCCTTCCTCTAGCCCACCCTCTTCATCGAAGAAAGCGTTTGTTAGTCAGATCAGTTCTGTTAGAGCAGAAAAACACCAAAATAAATGGGACAGGGGTTGTCCTGGACCAGTGTCAGGAACCAGTGCCCTAGGGAACTTGGAGGCACTTCACTGGTGAAATATGGATTGGATAGCTCAAAATGGGGGATAGCCAAAGCTATCGGATCTTAATGTGATGCAGGTGTAGATTTATGATGTATTTGTAAGGACCCAATACCTGTGAATAAGTGCTGTGAAACCTTTGCTCTCATAGATGAAAATGATACTGTTAAACACTGTGAAAGGTTACACACTGCTAGAATACACTTGGTTTCGGTGTGTAATAGAGCTTATACTTGTTATTTCTAACCTGTTATTTGAGACAAGACCACAAACTCAACTGATTTCATCAAAAATTTCACCTTTATATTTTTAAAAGCTTACCTTGGCTATGAGTTTTAGGGCTAGTCTTTAGTCTTCGTTTACACAGATAGCAGCCTGGACTTGATTATGATTCCAGCTATATGGCTAGGGGTGTCACAAAGATGGCCTGTAGGGACTTTGACATCACACGCTGAAGGTTTATCAGGGCAGAAGTACTAGCCATTAGAATTTAGACACTCTGGACCTCTCAATTCGGGTAGCGTCCTAAATGACCCGAGCTCTCTAACTTCAATCAATATTTCCCTGTGCCTCCATGCCAAAACTGCTCTCCGCTGACCTCTCCAGCCAGGGTTAATTTGAGGCCATGCGGGTGGGGGTTTTAGGGGATCCGTGAGGCACTCTCAGATGAAGAGTGCCAGCAATAAATCAGCTTTAAGGCCACCTATGGGGAACACTGCTTAAAGACCCTGATTATAGCGCTCACAAATCACTCCATACTGCCACACTGAAGTCTATATATGGCCATGAAACTCTCAGAGAGAGGGGGATCAACTGCAGAGGAAATAAGGAGAAAATACGGAGGGAGATAGAGAGAGAGAGAGAGCGAGTCAGAAAGTAAACAAAGAAAAGTGTGATTGAAAAAAAGTGTGATAAGGACACTGGACATTAGGACACCAGAAATAAATGTGAAAAGTAAAAGGTGTTGAGAAAAAAGAAGTAAAAGGTGTGTGTATGCGTGTGTTTGTGTGTATAGGTCTCCTGTGCGGTGGTCTTTGAGTAGAGATAAGAGCAGGTCTCTAAGCAGTGTTGGATTCACTCGTCTGAACTGGTCATCTGATAGTGGGAACCCTGCAGGACACATCACATGCTGTCATACGCACAACTCACTTTGGAAGCGGATTTGAATTAGAGCGCCTGCTGCTCTCTTTAAATTTGAAACACACTTTCACCACACCATTAGCTCATTTCCCATTAATTCTTTTTTTGTATTTTGAAAGCGATAAAACAAAATTACATCAAGCAAAGTGCGCCACTAGTGCCTTGTGTCTATCAAACTGTGTCCTATTGTATCGTCTCTGCTGATCAGAATGCTAATGGTAAAGTTACTGTCAAGTATTGAAATCCCTGAAATGAAAACCTGTCTATTGTTTCGTCATTCCCTTCATTTACTCTCTCGTCTAAGTCATCTACTTCCTTCTCTTACAGGGTAGAAGAGGGCAGAGGGTCAGTCCTACAGAGAGATTGTGAGGTGACCTGAGCCTGCTTGTTTTCTTGCCGAAGTGAAGCAGGTCACAGTCCTAATGCTAGGCAGCCTGCGGTAACCATAGAGACGCTCTCTCAGGCGGCAGGCAGGACGGGTGTCACTGACTGACCTTACCGTGGTGAGCCTCAACACCAGCACTGAGAGCGTGTGACTGATCAAAGTGTGTACTTTCAAATACACTAAAATAATGCGGTAGGGATGGAAAACGAACAAAATGTGCCGCAATAAATATGCTAATAAAGAATGTGCATTCTTTCTCCTTATAAAACCTCTAAAAATCTAAATATCCTGATGCACTTCATGTACCATAAAAATGTTGAGCATCTACTGGATGGTTTGTCACAATGATATTTATCTTAAAAAAAAGAATAAAGAAAAAAATATATATGTCAAAAAAGCATGTGACATTGCTAAAAAATTTGATACAGTTTAACTTTTTTTTTTATTATTATGGTAAATACGTTAATGAATTACTCTTTTCTTCTACACTGGAATGTGGCAAGTTGCTTAATTAAAGCAGAAAAGAAATTCAGAAAATGAAAATAGCCAGGAGCGATTTAACAAGAGATTAATGAACCAAAGAATTAGATTATTATTAGAATGTGACTCTCTTTACTGCTGTCAGAAAAGGCATCTTGGAAAAAGGGAGAGAAAAAGAAAATATGATTGAAGGGAAAGATGTGAAAAAGAACAAATGCATAAAAACACACACACACACACACACACACACACACACACACACACACACACACACACACACACACACACACTTACTTCTAGTGCTGTTAATGGTCTGTGGACAGGTTTGCGGCCAGGAAGTGCTCTAATTGATCACATGTGTGCATAAACCAACACATCAATGAACATATGAGTTCCTAGCAGATGCTCAACACACTTGCTGTTCATCTTTTCAGGGGTGGCTGCCCGGAAGAGGTCAAGTGCAGGTGCATTTTCTAACACACTATAACACACACACACACACACACACACACACACACACACACACACACACATATATAGGGCTGGGCGATTTGGCCTAAAATCAAAATCTCGATTAATCTCGATTAATTGAACATTTTAACTCGATTACGATTAATGAGTGATTATTTTATTTTATTTATAAATAATAAAATAGTTCACTGACAAACCTCAGAAGTCTCTAATGTAGAATGCATAACAGGGCCTCAGTTCAAGTATGCAGACTACATGAACAGACTAGGGGTGAAACGCATCTGTGTGTATGTGTATGGTCTCAACTGATTGCCTTTTGTAGATGAGACTTACCTAAAGAGGCCTTAGCATCAATTTTCTCAGTGCATTTAGAAGTTCTGCCCTCAGACATCTATTACTGCACACCCTAAAGTATTCTAATGGCACTGTGGAAAAACCCACAGCACTAAAAATCACTACTACATACAACACACACAAGCACACACCCAGGTAATGACACATGCACAAAGATAGCAGCAGTAAACCAGCAGTTCAACCGATCAATAATTGAACACACAGAAGAAGATTTGCTTCACAGGGAACTCCACCACTAAGTCTATTCATTCTCCATGAGCGGCATGGTGAGAGGGGTTAAATGCAATTTCAGACCATTTAAATGCCTTCCATGCAGTTTATGACAGCTGTAACCTCACCTACGGGTTGTTTATATGACAGTACATGATAGAATAATAAAATCCAACATTCTCACAGACAGAAAAAGTCATTATGAGCAATAGATAGAACATTATTTTTAGTTGCATTGTGTAGTTTGTGATGTTTTTTAAGAAACTGTGGATGCACTAACACTTTATTCTCTGCTTCTGTTGTACTGCTGTATTCTGTGTATGAAGCAGGATGCTGTATTTTCAAATGGGATCAAACCTGTAACAGAGATGTTTTTTTAAGCACTGTACTCCTGACTTGAGCCTTGGAATGAACCGTAATTCCAAATCACTTTTCTAATGCATTTTTAAATCACCTTTTCTCATTGTAATTTGTTGTATAATTTGTGAAAACACTGGAGTCTAGATCAATCCTTCTCAACCTTTTCAAGGTTAAGTATAACCTTAAGTATAACCTAACTATAACAGCATGGTGTCAATGCCAACTTGGCCATATTATATTATATCAAATAGCAGATTGTGGACCAATGGCCTGTCTCAATTTTAGATTTGTGGTCCAATCAAAAGTGTTCGTGGCCCACTAGTGGTCCGTGGCCCAATGGTTAAGAAACCAGGGTCTAGATTTCACATATATCCCCCCTCGAAAGATCCAGTATTCACCTCTGTTGTCCAAGTAATGTTGGATCACTTTGCTTTGTATCTATGGAATATGAGGCAATGAAAACTTCACGAGTAAAAACTAGATTCTTTCTGAGCCAAGCCAACAACACCACATTGCTGGAGGTGCTTGAGGGACAAAGTGTGCCAGGAAGGGAGGAGGAAAAAGGTTTGCGAGGCAAGCAGTGGCCAAATGCCGGCCCACCCAAGCATGACCCTCCCTGTTGAAAGAAGACAAACAGGCGAGCGTACCTATCATTCTCTCAACACCTCTTCAAGGCTGGTTCTAAAATAGAGATGGGGGAAGTGCAGAAGGAAGAGAGGAGCAGAGCAGGGTGAGGCAGGAAGGAAATGCGTTGAATATGACTGTTCAGTAAAGCTTTTGCCAACGAGCCAACTATTGGATTTTCATCATAATCTCAAAATGGATCATCTTGACTGGAAAATGCTCAAAACATGCCAGTGTTAAATTGGAACCCCTCAACATTGTAGTTACTACTGATGTCAACAAAACCATGATGTCACTCAACACTAATTAATTACATCCTTTAACAACAAAGAATGAGCAAAACGCAAGTCAGCAGCCTCACAATTAACTGTGATAACAGCACAGCTCCTGTGTGAAACATTTAATAACCAGCAAGGCGTTACCTGAGATTTGACCATGAGCAGAGTGATAAATGCATAAAGCATGAATGAAGTATGGGCTAAAGAGGCAAAGGTCACAGAGTCATTGACAAATGATTAATGGCAGAAAAATATATGTGCGCACACATAGATACTGTACTACTGTTATCCAATCTCTAGCATCCACATATGCTATAACCATTATTTGTCAAATGTCTAGGCAAAGGTGTGTGTGTGTGTGTGTGTGTGTGTGTGTGTGTGCCTTGACAAATCTCTCTGGATCGAGTTAAAACAATTGCGACAGCTGGCTACATCTCCATAACACTTGGTGCATTTTCAGTGAAATATTAGGCTGAAACTCCAAACAAAGGAAATGGCCTGAGTCAGATGTAAATCTGTCTAAGGTTGGTTTTGTGATAAACACTGCACTGCCATCCATCTCTGATTGATCTCAAGGGGGAAAGACCAGTGCAGGCCAGCTGACAGAGGTGCACATGGGACATGTACATTGGACATGTGTTTCAGAGAGAGAGAGAGAGAGAGAGAGAGAGAGAGAGAGAGAGAGAGAGGAAGACAGAAAGACCGAGAGACAAACAGAGAGGTGGGGAGGATAAGAGAAGTTGAGATGGGGAGGGGGTGGTAAGAGAAGTTGAGATGGGGAGAGAAAGACAGAGAGAGAGAGAGAGAGAGAGAGAGAGAGAGAGAGAGAGAGAGAGAGAGAGAAGAGAACAGAGAATGACAGATTGAAGAGAGAGACAGAGAGAGAGGATCAGAGCAGGAAGCAAAGTGAGGGAGAGAGGAGGGAGTGAGAGAGAGAGAAAGGATAAATGAAAGAGAGATGGAAGAGAGAGTCAGAGGATAGGAAAAGGGAGTGAGAAGAGATATAGGAAAAGCAGGTTAAGCGCGAATGAGAAAAAGAAGAAATAAGCACAGAGTGTGTGTATGAAAGAGATAAAGAGAGAAAGGGAAAGAGAAGAGAATGAAGAGAACTGAGTGAGGGATAGAAAAAAAGGATAAAGAGAAGAAGGAAGTGTGAGAGAGAAAGAAAAAGAGAACAGAGGATGGGAAATGAGGGAGAGAGAAAGATGGAGGTTAAGAGAAGGAAGCAGAGTGAGGAAAGTGAAGGAAAAAGAGAAAAGAATAGAAGGTACATAAGAGAACAGAGTATCAGTTTGAATGAGAGGGAGTAAGAGAAGGAGGCAGAGTCTGAGGAAGGGAAAGCAAGAGAAGAGCAATAGAGAGAATGAAGAAAGGCACAGAGTGTGTATATGAAAGAGAGAGAACATAGCTAGAGAAAACAAGAGAACAGACTGAGAGAAGAAAGCAGGGTGAAAGAGTGAATGGGGAAACAGAGAGGGAAGGAGAGAGGGAGAGAGAGAGAGAGAAAGAGATCAGTAGTGACACTGTGTGAAGAGTGTCAGAGTGACAGCATGAAGGAGAGCACGGCGGAAAGGGGAGAGAAGAAAAACAGACACACCGAAAAAAATGGATTGCATGCCACAGAGAACAAAATGAGTGCTGACAGTGACCAACCAGATGGACGAAGGACAAAAAAGAGTTAGAATGAGAACAAATGAGAGAGAGAGTGAGAGGGACACGGAAGGAGGGGGATGAACATAAGAAGAAAGAAAAGGATGGTAGAAAGATTGAGGGAGGGAATAAAGTGAGAACTAAAAAGATACAAAACAACAAGGTTTTGTCTTTTAGCATATTTACTTTTGGCAGTGATGCCGAAATGCATTTTATTCAGGCGCTGTGAACAATCTAGACCACGTAAGTGTCTCCAGAATGGAGTATTTCACAGAATACCACTGTGAATGAGTTTGTTTATATCAGTAGACATTTGAAAATCCATTTCAGACCACTCCATATAGCCATGATGATGTATACAGCACTGAAGTACTGGGAGGAGCCCTTGGCTTTGTTTAAGAATATGAATATGAAGATGAATATTGAAGCCTACAAACAGACGCTGCTTGGCTGGGGCAGTCGTCAGACACTAGCCTGGAAGAAACTGTACTGTAAGTAGGCCAGCACCATTAGGCCATTAGTGCCGGTCAACGCTCAACTCGGGGTGTGTGTGTGTCTGTGTGTGTATGATTAGACAGCGCTGGGTGGAATACTCATCTGTAGGGGGAAAAAAGTTGCAGACAGTTGGGGGAGGGCCCAGTGATGTGTGTGTGCCTGTATACACAATCCCAACTGTCCATCCTTCAGGCCCCTAGGGCAGACTCAGACCCCCTCATTATAGACGAGACTGACAGCATGCTGTCAAATTTGGGTCACATGGGAGTCTGAATCATTTCCATCAATGGCATTCCATACAGGTAAATATGCTCCAGACACTTGGCAGTGCAATGCTGGGTATCGTCCCCTGGCACCTACAACATACGAACTCAGTTACCCAGACTGGGTCATGACATCTGCTATATTGCCGCTAAATTGGCCCCGTACATGAAAATAGCAGCTGATCTTCAGTCTATGATTCACCGAATGATGAATTTGTCAATATAAATGCTTCGAAATTTCAGAGCACTAAACCTCATTCTATAAAACAACTAGTGTAAGATAACAACTATAAAAGAGTTATGTTACTTTGAACAGATATTTCTTCCTCATGCTATAAAGATATCATGTTTTTCTTTGACTGCAACAATGTTAACAGCTAGTTCTTCCTCCTGGTATAAAGATATCATATTTATCTGTGACTGGGACACTATTAACAACTATTTCGTTCTCCTGCTATGAAGATATTGTGTTTCTCTGTGACTGTGACAATATTATCCAGTCCTAAAATATCACCGCTAATGTTCATGAGCACATCTGTGTATTTAGAAGCTCTGTGCTCCTGTCTTGGCTGGTCACAGGGGAGCTGATGGACATCTGGATGTCTGTCTGTCTCCACTGAGTGATCCACAGGGGTATTACCTGGATTGTAAACCATTTCCTCTCTATAAATTGCCTCTGTGAGGTAACGTCTGGCTTTGGAAGTAAGGGCCTGTGCCACTGTGGTCTCGGCTTTGATTGAAATGTGTGATTGAAACCAGTCTCAGTTAACCTGATATACACTTGAAGGTAAACACAGCAGTGCCTAAACGTTTCATGGTTCTGACATTCGGTTCTATGGAGTACAGGGGGTCCTCAAGTTACAACACAGATCCATTCCTCCAACAGTGGTGTAACCTGAATTTTGGTGTAAGTTGAAACACAGCCTAGTTCATAACCTGTCCTAACACAGTTGTAAAATCTATTTAAAAAAATGAGCATAAAAACCGTTCCATAACCATGATAAAGGCCAAAGCCTCATCAAACAAAGCAACACAAACAGAACACTTGCACGTAGATAAGCGTCCTCCCTCACTCATACAGTGTCTTTCAGTATATTCTGCATCTTCTGCACCACTAAACTAGTTCCCCCACATGAGCGTCGTAATCTTGAAACGTCGTTTGTTAAGGTCCCCGAACCTTTTAACGGGTGTAGGACCTCCATATAAATGTAGAAGCTCTTTAAGCTTTACAAGGTTCCCCACACTCACTCCAAAAATGTTCCCATAAAAAGGATCCATTGAAAAGAAATTAAAGTGTTTTCTATGGCTCCAAGTTGTGTTGGACCAGTATTCTTCTAGGAGGATATAAAAAGAAACAAGAATGAAATTCCAGTTAGAATCTGGAATCAGTTATACTTTCTGTAAGCCCGTCTTATTTAGTTTTTTTTAATAATTAATATTTTCTATAAGAGTCTCAGACAGTAACTCACTTAAATCCCTCTCTTTATTTGGGAACGGAGGGAAAAAGATTATGCCACATTCCTGTTCTCATTCTCTCTCGTTCCCTCTTCCTTTCATCCATTGACCACAGACTCCGGTCAGTCGGGGCTTGTGTTTGTCCAGATTTCTCGTCGGGCTCGCCAGCTGCACTCAGGTTTCCTGTTGGCCAGTTACAGCGTAACTGAACTGGGTTTAAAAACATGGTTAATGTAGGCTGAGCGAAGTCTTTCTTTCTCTCCCCTTCCACCCTATTCTTTCTCCTTTTCACAGGATACAGCAAAACACAATGATGAAACCAAGCCATACAAATGCTTAATCTTTTACATCAACCTCCACAAAAAAGCCCACCACTCAACGTTAACGCTTTCTCCTACCTAAACTCCACTTCTCACCTACTGAATATTACAACCGCTGTCGGAAAGAAAGGGTAAAAGGAGTAACGAGCTCCCCTTTATTACTCTTATTATCCTTTCCAATCATTCTGTGTAATTATTCTGTGTAGAAATGGTTACAAAGTTACAAAGTTATGTTGGTAACAATCCCATTAAACATGTTATGCACCCATGTTTTGCTAGACTGTGTTGTTTTTAGGTTACTTTGATAAGAAATATTAAATAGGTATTGGATAACATTCAGTATCAATATTGGAATATGAAAAACAGTATTGTGCCACCTATACATAACAGCAACAAATCTGTACATCCTGATAAATATTAGAAATAAAAAATATGTATTATAAATGCAAATACAAAGAATGACCACAAATGTATCACTTGGGCAAATATATCACTCATTCTGAATTGGAGCGTGTCCAACATCTCCAAAATATCTATGAAAGAGTGCATTTGTGGGTGAACCTTACTGTATGCCAGCTTTAAATGAAATTTTAACAAATCTGTCCATTCCTATGTAGGAATTGGGCACAGTAATATTTGCAGAAGCCCACATACAGGGGTGGAGGGCAACAAATGGTCCAGACAGAATGCTTTGATAAGAAGAAAGCATGAGTTTGTGTGTGTGTGTGTGTGTGTGTGTGTGTGTGTGTGTGTGTCTGCATGGTACCCCACACAGGAAGTGTTCACACTACATTGGGGAGCAATGGTTTGAAAAGGAGGCATGAAGAGTGAAGACAAACACACTCGCTCCCCCCGTGTGTGTGTGTGTGTGTGCGCGTGTCCGGGTGTGTTAAGACAAACACTGCTCTTGCAAATGACCTTAGCCTCGTGCCTTCGACACAGGATGTCTGAGAGAGAGTGCGTGTGTGTGTGTGGGGGGGGTGTGAGTGAATCGTGTTTGTTTTATTTCTAGTGACTGAAGAGACAAGAATGTTTTGACTGCAGCGCGACTCGACTGTTTAAGGCCGAAATGCAACCCTTGCTTCTCTCAGTACATCTTTACTGGCACTAAGGGGGGTATAGCTTCTAGTGCCATTTCAAGTACTTAATTAAAATTAGTTTGTTCTAAAATTATACTTAAATATAATTCATGAAAATGAGAATTTGCCGTTAAATTTACTTGATGAACGTTCATTTTACCACCACCTTTTGCTACATAGAGTTTTGTGGAACAAAATCTCATATCTCGAAAATGGTAACTTTTCAGCAGAAGAAGGAAAAATAACTTTTCGATATTTAAATGTAAGTACTATCTCAGTCACATGTTAATGGTGTTGGCAATGCATCAATATTGTCACCGGATAGCAAGATATTATTTAAATAATAATAATTATTGCCAATTTGGCCATATATATTAATGACTTTTTGACAAAACTTAAAGAAAAGCTGAAGTGTTCAAATGGTATAAAAAAAATAATAAAATTCCAAACAGAAATACAAAGATTCAGAAAAATGACATCAGCATTAAACACAACATATACTGCCATTTTCGTAGCGAGAACTGAAATAGAACGAAATGACTAGCATACTTTTTCTATGCCCTAAAAGACCAAACATTTAAAATTGTATAAAAAAATGCTTTTCGAATGCAAAGAGGTGCAGTGAAATTACAATATGGCCGCAGAGAATAGACTACAATGGTGCAGATTTATCTCCTATGACACAGCATGAAAAATGCTTGAAGTATCTCACTTGGTACATCTACTACTAAATTACAGTGAAATGATAGAGAAAGTTACAGCCAGTGTTAAGCTTTGAACGGACAGCTTTGAATGATACCAGAGGTTTAGAGGAAAGTACTAAATCATACAATAAAAGACCCATGTGAGGGTTAGACCGAGGTGATCGGGGTCATACACAAGAACACACAAAGAAGGACGTCTCCCTTGGCGTCTGAGAGGCCATGGACCCTTTCTAGCCTAATCCCTCCATTCCCCCTCTCACCCGTCTTTATATTTCTTCCTTTTCGCTACTGAATTTCCAAATCAATTTTCCACAGACATTCAATGCATCATGAAATGTCCTGACAACTAAAATGAATTCAGAATTACTGAAGATCTAACAATGGCTGGAGAAAGTATTTACACATTAGTGCACAATAAGAACAATACACACTGAGCTCTTTTTTTATTTTCGCCACAGAAAATGTGTGCGTACTTTCCTAAAAATTTGTGCAAGAGATGTGTAAGTCAAGTTTACATTTCAAAGCATCAGAGCACCATTGCAGTGACTAAACACAACTTGTGGGCTCATGACCCCCTCCTAAGGCCAGGTGGTCTCGTCACGCTTCAAAGGCCTGCACTTCCGCTGACCTTCAGGCCTCCGTCTGGGGGCGGACTGACCCTGAATGCTCGTCCTGGAGGGCCAAGCTCAGTCTATGAGGAAGCATGAAACTGGGGAGGAGATGGGGAGGAGGCTAAGGGAAAGTGACAGAGCTTTACCATAATTCAATAACACTAATCCCCAATGAAGAGACAATGAGGCAGCCAGTGGAGGAGGGTCTGCCAGGCCCTGGGGCCCAGTGGAGGGATTGGGGGGGGGGCAGGGGAATGGGTGCAGCTGGGTGAGGGGGCTGCTGTGCCCCTCCCTGGGATGGAGTGGGGAAATTAGTGGTGGTGGTGGTGGGCCAGTGGGGCTCCAGCTGGCTCACTGTCAGCTTTGTGACTTAGTGCCTACATCCGCTAAGCGTGTGAGGAAGTAAAAGAGAGACGGAGAAAAAGAAGGAATATGAGGAGAATAGCAGGCCACATCAATCGATCATCATTTGAACTCATCAGTCATTAAGCAGGACACGCTGACCTCTGACATCTGAGACAGAGTCAGTGTTGTTTATGGTTGCGATGTTCAAGTCCATTCTTTCCTCACATATCGTTGCTGTCATAAGAAACCCTGTATCTCCAATAAGATAACTTTCCAGAAGAAGAAAAGATCTATCAATGTTCATTAAACATGTAATTTAATGTTTCTTTAAAAAAAAAGCTTTGCTTTTGAAAAAATATTTTAGTTCAAATATAATGAAATGTTCCAATTACATTTTAACATGGTATTCAAAATGTACTTTCCTGGGATTTTTATGAAGGTAAGCATGTGTCCAAACATTTGAAGACTCCTGTTCCTGCTACATTTCTTCTGAAATTAAGGGCATAAATTGGGAGTTTGACCCTCCTTCGTTGCAACAGCCTCCACACTTCCGGATGGGCTGCTTTACTCTTCACTTCAGAAGCTCCTTAAGGCCTTCATTAGGTGAAATTAGAGTTGGATAAGTGGTAGGTCATATGCACCAAGCACGTACACTATAGGCTGAAATCCTGCTGTGAGTATTTGACTACATTTAGCCGCAAGAACATGAGCGAGGTCAAGTGTTGATGTCGGATGATTAGTTCTGAATCACAGACTCTAACTCATCCCAAACGTGATTTGTGAATCCAGAGAATGCAGTTCCACTGCTCTACAGCCCAGTTCTAAGAGTTCATGGTGATGTTAGGCTTATATGAGGCTGCCCAAGAGTGTCCCATTCCATTTTCTGTGCAAAACAGAATGCCAATGTCAGCAGCGAGTGCACTTCACTCAGTTAACCGATTACAAGTTCTCTCTGGATACTGTTAAATTATTATTTGTATAATGTACATAAATACACACACATATGCAGTTCCATAAGCTGCAGTAAGCATATATAGGCATTGTCCGATTAAGCGTCTTGCCCACTGGAGTCAATTCAGATTAGGATGAATGATTAGGATTGTTGTATAAACCAATCATGGCTATAAACACACAAATTGCCGTTCTTGACTTCTTACACAAATGCTTTCTCCACAATTGGTCCCTCTGTCTACTCAATGTCTGTACATGGCATCAAAAAAAAACTAAGCAAACCTTGCATTACACCATTTTATGGAATGGAAAAAATAGAAATCAATAAAAAACTGGACAATGACGATCTTTGTGGTTCCCCCGAGAGGCTAGGATATGCATGTAAAAGTCATTAAAATCGCTGACATTCTGCACTTTCACATCATAGTCAATGTTTACTACCAAATCAAAATGTTACTGTGCAATTGCTTATAGACTATACATTGATCAGTCATAACATTAAAAGCAGTGACAGAGGAAGTAGATAACACTGATCTCATTACAATGGCATGGGAAAGGAATCTGATATATTAGGCATCAGGTCCACAGCCAGTTCTTGAATTCCCCATGCTGACCGAATGTCCCTACAGTGGGTGTATCAGAATTGGATCATTGAGCAATGGTAGAAGGTGGTCTGGTCACATTTTTATGTGGATGGCCAGGTACGTGTGTGACTCATACTTGGGAAAGAAACCAGGATGCGCTATAGCACACTGTAGAAATGTTCAGGAATGGTTTGAGGAACACGACAAAGATGGTTGACATTGCCTGAATATTTTTGTCTTTGTGTCCGATATATTGTCTTGGAATCCACAGCACAACTTCAGAGGTCTTCAGAGTCCATGGCTCAATGAGTGCAGCTGTTTAAGAAGCATAAGGGGACCAACAAACCAGGTTTTAACGTTCTGGCTGATGGGTTTTTGTAGAATGATCAGCTTCTTTAATTATGCTTCTTATTTTGCTTTCTCTATAAATAAAAGCCATGATTGAATAATCAAATGTGTTTCTCAGTAATCAACTTTTGCAAACGGGGAAAAAAAGAAAAGTCTGCAGTGGTAGACGGCAAGAGGCAAACAAACTATGATGATCTGCCAGCGCCTTTGATATGTTACAGATGTCTGCAGACAAACAGAGCTGGCTTTCACATCAGCCATCTCTGTGCTACATCTGCCATGTAGCACTGTGGCTGATGGTAAAACTCAATGAGTTTATTAGACCATGGCCTCAGACGCACACTCCCTAGGGCCTTCACATGCACAGCTGACATGAGGATGACTGGTTTGTGTGCACGAATGTAGTTGACAATGAGTTTAAACAATAGGATTTTCAATGGTGAACCACCACTTGCATTACAATTTAGTCTGAGTCCATCCTTAATTCATGTCCAGGAAATCAGCCCCATATGTAATAATGTTCTAAGTCTGAATCTAATCATGAAAAAGAAAAAAGTTCTTCTCTTTAGAAAGGGACACTCTTGACTAGAGTTTTGTAAAGGATTGCAGTGGATCCACGGGCTCTGTGGATCAGTTACCATGGTTCAGTACCAATGTGAACCATGGATTAATTGTAAAGTTTTACTATAATAGTGTGAAAAACGTTTTTTTTTATACTGCAGATAATATTTCTTTAAAGTAATACATTCTTAAATCTTAAAGTGGAATTGCAGCCCAAAAAAAAGCAGTTTTGTGTTCATGTGATGAGCGGAGCAACATACTGCTGAATGGAGCAAGCACTATTCAGCACATGCGCAGTGAAAAAATGCAGACTCACTGTTCAAAGAGCAACAACGTATAACAAGTCATCTGTGCAACTAGTGTGCATACTTGACATGTCAAATCAACACCTTCGAATGACACTACCAGAATATTGCGTCGGTACTGATAAAAGCTGCAGCAGAGTGGAAGCTGGAGAGGCCCAATGGTAATATCCCAGTCACCACAGAGTCTGTGGTATTGCCATGCTTTATATTGCACTTAGATTGGACAACTGAATGTTGAAGATTTTATTGAAACGCTAGACATCTTAAATATTGTTTTCATTTAAATCCATGGGGAAAGTCCCTTTTAAATGTTCTTTACGTTTTTTTGTTGTTGTTGATCTGAAAAATGATAGGATGCGTGACTCAAAAACCACTTTGTGATTCGTTGCAGCCGTACTCTTGAGAGAATGAAAAATGAACCTTCTCTACATCTGTCCCTACTCAACTCCAACAGGAATACTGCTGTAGTATCTACAGTGAGGTTTCACTAATAAAAAAAAAACCCTTCTGGCGATACCCTAAAGATATAAAGAACCTTTAAAAAACAGCTTGTTTGTTTGTCTTTTTTAGTGTTTTCTGTTATTAGCAGCTTGCTTGTATTTGGAGATGCAGGGCAAATTTTGCTTTGTTGGCTAGGATTAGTAGTTAGAATTTGTTAGAATTGTAAAGATAGTAGTTATATCTTAGTAGTTGAGTTGTATAATGTATTTCTGAATGTGTGAGGGGTTCTATAATGCTATAATTGATGAGACTGAGGGAAAGAATTCTGTGGTACTGAATACTGAAAAATACAACAGTTGACAAGCTCTAGTTTGAGTCTGGAAGGCTCCATTAAGTTCAAAATATTAAACATATGGAATTGACCATTTTATTTATGTTAGGTCGGCTTATTATTTATGGGTCTTCCCACAAAGTCAAGACATTTGTCCTTAAAATGCATGAAAAGAAACAAAAGTATGGCACTACTGAAACTGTAAAAAAGAAAACAATCCCAAGTGATCCTTCACAAGCCACAGCAGACACGGCTCTTGTGCCACAAAAACAACCACAAAAATCCATGCTCACACACACACACACACACACACACACACACACACACACACAGAGGCACACACCGAGTGGACAGGGGAAGCTGTTATTACCAGAAGAGACTGAAAGGCTGCATATTTAAACCAAAACCTGCCAAAACAGAGCTTTAGAATTGCTAGCCAAGACATGACTATTGTCTAAAAGCTGCTCGAACTGTGGCCTTTAAAGGCCTTACACCACTGTTTGAAGCTAATTCAGCCAATTTGGAAATTCCTATCGTACTACAAAGCTAACTGCACTACTAAACTAAAGCATAAAGACATAGACCTCATCTTTATAGTCTTTCCTCAGGACGCCTCATTGTAAACATTAAGGCGGGTCTGCAAAAGGGCAGTTCGAAATGTGCTGACCCTCACACTCACTCAGACGCCTGTGGAGCTTCAACAGCAGCTCCTCTAGACTTATTAGCCCTTGGAAAACAGACATTGCATGCAAAGGAAAAAGAAAGAGCGAGTGAGTGAGGGCTCTCTTGAGGACCCTGTCGCTGGCTGCCTCCAACATTTTTGCATAGTGAGAAAACTTCCTCTAAAAGAGGAGAAAGAAACTAGAGCCTGCTCTTCCCAAACTCTGAATGTAAAGTGTTTATTTTGAAGCGCATCAGGGCTCACTTGAACATAGTCATTCACATTCCATGCCCAAGCAACACACAAACCACTCACAAAGAGAGATGCAACCAAATTGTATTCAATGGAATCTTGGGTCTGAAACATAATGGGCAATTCCAAAAGAGTAAACATTTCAAATACATTGGAAAATTTACACTTCTACAGCTAAGAATTAAGATGAACCCTTTTGATCAAATTTAGACCTAATTAAATTACATACTTTGTTGATTTTTTGCGAAAAGACAAAAACGGATCCTTTGGATACACATCCTCAGGGGTTCCCAAGCTCAAGGCTGGAAGCCCCCTTGACTTGTACATGCTGGCGTATTCCCTGCTCTTAGACCCCTACTTCAACTTGGGAACAACTTGTTATTTACTTGATAAGTTGGATCAGGTGTGTTGGGAATGTTTGGAAAAGTGTTTCAGGATAGGGGGCTCCTGGGCCAGGGTTGGAGGGGGCACCACTCAAGATGAAAAAAAAAAACATATTTCTGCACAGTTATTGTTTCTATGTCATTTAGGAATATGTGCAAATGTTTGGTCACAAAAAAGGTTTTGCCCAAATTTGTACGTAAGACTATATTGCATTTTAGAAATATTTCAAGAGTATGAATCAAAAACAGTAGTTAAAAAAAGCAGTTTAAAATCACAACAAGTCTACATGAAATAAATATGATTTCGACAAACCAAGTAAATCAAACAAAAAAATGTTTTTGGCCTCAGCCTGTCCATCATTTTGGCTTTAGCCATGAAATTTCTTTTTGGTGCATCGCATATCTGGAAGCAGATTAGGTTCAACCAATCGTTTGAAATGATCTGGTCAGGGTGGCCTACTGCCAGCAATTTAGAGCAGGCGAGTCATTGGATTTCTGTGAAATATATCAATAGGAGAATTTAATCTTTAAGGCAGGTCACGGTGATCCAGGAAGGATGAGGTATTAAAGGTAGCGCTGAAATCGACGCCTGCAGGAGTGCAGCAGATGTTTGCTTTGAGTGCTGAGATATTAGTGAGCAATCACTCATTCTGTTGGGAACCAGAAATTCTGCCTGAATCCTACTTTGAGAGCAGAGAGCAGAGAGCACACACACACACACACACACAGACACACACACACAAACCCCACTGCAGCTTTACTCTTTGTTTCTCCCCATCACACACATCACAGACTAGGTGTCATGGATATTAGAGCATTGATTGCCTTTATTATATTATTCGTTTTTATCGTATTGATGGTCATTCGTTTTATCTCTAACGTTTCACAGTACTATACAAGCAATAACATGCTTATTGCCTAGATACCAATTTACAACATAACCTAAAACCAATTTAAACAAACGCTGTTTTAATACAATTAAGCAAGAGCATCTTAAGTTCAGTGATAACCATGACATTTATATTCTTTCAACAATAAAAAGCAAAATGATATCAGTTTATATACATAAAAATAATAATAATATAAACAAGAAACATAAAAATGAAGAAATTATGAAGATTATAAAATTAGTCAAAATAAAATTAGACATATTGTGGTGAGCTGGCCCGTTTAAGGGTTAATTTTGGGGTTCATGTTAGAGCCAGGGGTGGTGTACGTGGGGTACATGCTGTGTGGCGGGGTGATGGGCAACACCTGCCCATTACCATGGTTACTGGCGGGTTTTTGTAGGGAGTATAAGAGGGAGGGGCGGTGCTTAGCACTGTAGTTGGTGTGAGAGAGAGGTTGGAGAGTGGAGAGAAAGAGAGAAGAGTTGTGTGCTGAGCTGAGTTGCTGTGTAACTGTGTGAGTGAAGAAAATAAAAGTCAAGAAAATGGATTCTTCTGCCTGGGTGTCATCTTCTTCCACCGTTCGCCACAATATGTTATATTTCACTTGGCAAAAACTTATATAAATAGATAAATGTGACATTATTTATCATAAAATTACTGTTGCAAAAATACTTGACACTCCAAATGATGAGGGCTGAGACAACAGGTGTGGGAATGAGAAAAGAAGCCTGTAATGTTAGAAAGCTTATTTCAACAGACAGGAGACAAAATCTGTGAGAGTCTTTCCCTCATTAGAAGTTAAGAACATGCTGGAATCGGGATGGATAAAAGATGATGAATAATTGACGCCCTTTTTTTGCGGCTCCTCCATAACATAATTAGTACATTCAGAGTCACATCCCAGCACCACAGTCATCCACATGACCTGCTAGTATGAAAGCGACCCTAAACAAAGGCAGGGGTCAGGAAGTTCATTCTGAATAGCAGCGACTGGCATACCTGAGGAAATGGACTTAAAACATGCATTCTTTTAGCACAAACCTCAGTCAAGGCATCTGGATGTGTTTGGGTAATTATCCCTGCACCCGTGCTAATTATACCTTGTGTGTTTTTGTTAAAGATGTCCTTTCTGCTTTTAATAAAGAAAATGTCAAACAGATAAAGAAGGGAGTCTCTCTCAATTGCTCTTGCTCTTTCCTTCTTTATATAACCTGAGACTTAACTAAACCCCTCGACTGGGCAAAAAGAATAATACTGTTTTAACAGATATGCTGTAATAAATGTATAAAAGCAAAAAATAAGACATAATAAACCCCAATATCTACACATAATATATATATATATATAAACACATAACTGTGTTAAAAAAAAAATAAAAATCTTCCGCCAAGTGAACAATAGTAGATTGGCAAGGAGAAAACCGAGCACAGGACAGTGTGGGAACAAATGGTGTCTCATGGGAGGAGAAAGAGATTGTGTTGCAAATTGGCAGAGGAATAGCAGGGACACCAGAATAGTTTGCTTAAAAAAAAAGAAAAAGAAAAAACAATTGGACTAAAAAAATACTTACTCAACAATCCTGAAGTTACAAAAAGCAATTTCAGCTGCAATTCTATTGTTAGGTCGTCCAATCTTTGTGTGCAATGTAAGGCGAATACAGAGCAAGTAGATTGAAAAGTGCTTTGCCCACAATGTGAAATCCCCTGTTGTAATGGACGGACGCAGAGAACCCCTCACCTTTTGGTATAAATCAGGCTAATTAGTCTGTAAATGAGAAGGCAAATGTCAGCCCCCGCTGGCTAGACAGTGCCGAAGGGACAGTACTGAAGGACTTCTTTGAATAGAGAAGACTCAGCGTTTTTCCCCAACTTTCACCTTTGGGAAAGCATTCTGCGGGATTCTGCACGGGCCACACAAATCTAAATAAATAAACAAATAAATGAATAAATACAATGAAAACAAAATTCTTTTTCCCTTAATCTATTTTACATTGATGGCTAAAGAGGTTTTTTGGCTGCTTTCCACTGAGGTGCTGAACATGGTGGATTAGCTCATTAGCACGCTAATGCTAGCTTGTTCTTTCTATGTGATTCCATTGGCTTGGATTGAATTTTCATTTTGTGGTGCGTAATGGCCTTCTTAGAGTGATCTAAAACGAATTGCTAGAACAGTGCCAAGGTTATCCAGACATCACACCGGCAGGTGACTTCTGTATGCAAAAGGTTTCATTTCATATACAAAATGTCTTAGCTAGGATAAAGTTTCATGAATCTAGGTGATACGAATCTGACTTAGTTCTGGTGAAGCACTGCTGAGAAACATAAACATGTCCAAACACATTTAGCACAAGCATTAATCTTTAGCCAGTCAGTTTCTCCGGACTAAAAGAGTGCATTCAGAAACACAGATTCTGAGGTGGGACCTCGACTTGGTTTGCACATTACAAGGTTGTCAAAGCTTGTTGTTTTCCTGTCACAAATGTAAAGAACAGCAGGGTCCCTTCAGCTGTTCACTTCAAGGGTCTCAGTGTGTGCTTTCACTCCAAAAGTCCGAATCTACTCCCCAAAGCCCCCCCTCACCTTTACAGTAACTCAAAACCCAACTGACACTTAATCTTGTGGCTATAGAGAAGCCCACTCCTCTGGGCTGGACTGGGCCCCCAGCACATTCAGACAAATAAACTTCTCCTGACTTTTAAATAAAGCTCTGCAAAACCCCCTGAAACCCCTCCGCATGGGGCCTGGCTGCGGTCCATATGTTCCCCCACCACCACCATCCTGGCTTACTTTAAGAAGCCGAGCTGCATAATTTGATGGCCAGGGGAGCCATTAAAAAACCATTAATTGCAAAGTTGAGGCCTCTCATGGCAATGATATGCTAATATTTTAAAGTATGGAGGAGCTCAATCTTAGGTAGAATAAAATGAGAAAGGACGCTCAAACAAAGAGGCCGAGTGACTGAGAGAGTGAGAAAAAAAATGGAAAGGGAGAAGGCCTGGAAAAAGGGGGACGCGGGGGGAAAAAGAGGGTGTAAATAGAGACCAAAGTGAAAGGCCGCATCAGGTCACCTCGGCACCACAGCGCTCGCACAGCTTGCGTACACACACACACACTCCAGCATACACTAACACACACTCCATGAGAGAGAAAAGAAGCTCCAGGCTCCGGAAAACAAAAGGGTCAGTGTTCTGGAAAACAATGAGTCTGAAATGTAAGTGATGTGTTTCAACTCCGTCCCTTCAGTCTGAAGGCATATCCGAGTACAGAGTAGGAGTAAAGAGACACAGGGAGAGAGAAAGAAATCTGCATTTGAGTGTAGAGTAGAAGAAGAGAAACAGAGACACAGAGAGAGAGAGAGAGAGGGGAATGAGAGAGAACAGAAGCACAGAGAGTAAGAAGACCCAGGCGTGGGGGTGGGATTGGGGAGGTGGGACTGGAGGGTGTACTGGCTCAGACACAGCAGAATTCTACAGCACTCGTCATTCCCCATTCAACAAAATACATAATCTA
>JBBPDH010000130.1:16537186-16553268 GCA_037974565.1 Clupeocharax schoutedeni
ATGCGCGCGTCTGTGCTGCAAGTAAAGCGCATGCGCAAGATCGGTTTGAAATCGGCAATACGTGTGAGTGATCGGCCAATCACCAATCAGGCCGATCAGGCCAAAAATCGGCCGTTTCCGATCGGTGGCCAATCGATCGGTGCATCCTTACTAAAAACCTTAGACATAAAAAAAATAGCATACGTTTGTTAGAAAACAGAATGCCTGCACTTCTCAAAGGACAGAACAAATGGGTCAGTTTTCGTTTAAGCCTTCACCCTAAGAGTGGAAAATACCAGGGCACGGTTTTAAGGTTGCACCATGGAAAGCAAAACCATAATTGATCTCACCTTTTTCAGTCGTCCACTCTTGGTACCCACAAAAGCCACGCAGTAGCCATTGTAGACATAGGAGGTCACTGAGGTCATGCGGTCTCTGCTCTCTGTGTACAGCGTGTGTCCGGTCACCAACTGAGAGCCGCCCAGGGGCTGGTTGATGTCCAGGCCACAGAAAGAGTCATCGATGGGCACCGGCTGAGAACAAGAAGAGATAAAGGTTCTTTAAGACACCAACATTTTGGAGAATTCTAAAGATAACAGTTAGCCTTTAGGTGTTAAGAATTACTTTGTAGGGGATTGTGACACTATTCCAATTAGACAACCACACAGTTAATTACACAGTAGGATACACTACATGAATTACATTTATCTGTAATTTACATTCTGTATTGACAGGTTAAGTCTGAACTTCTGCCTTTGTTGTTAGTTTCAATGCAAAAGAGAAAAACCTGGCATAAAAATACAATGCTGTCAATAAAACAAGACTGCCTCAACAATGTTCCATTCATATTTAAAACATAATACCTCATCTTTTCCTCCCAAAAACACACTTCTGACATTTCCCCCTTGTTTCAATAAGCTACTGGTGGAAAAGTAATTAATATAATATTTCCTCATGCCTTGTGATGGCCATAATTGTGATTTCTCGGGATAAAATTGACAGCTAGAGTGAGATGCAGATGCTGAGGAAACCTGTAAGGAGACAATAAGTAAGGTTCTTTCAGGCTATGTGCTTTTTTTCCCCACTAGGCAGATATGTTCGTGCTGTGCCATGCAGTCGGTTTGCCTCATTACGATGCACTATGACAGTACCTCAGCCCCGAGAGACAGCAGTAGTCTGTACTACACACTTAGCTTCACATACACACACCTAGGTGTGCAGACACAAATGAACTAAGCACTTGTCCTCGGTTACACCTTAGAACATTTTGGTATCCATCAAAAACGCACCTTGTGCCACTGAGAGCAATGCACTGATGGACAACAAGTGACACCGCAGACATTTCACACTCTGTCGTCCAGTAAAAAGTTAATGGAACAGACTGTTTTATTCCAAAGGAACTACTACGCATCAGTCAATAAGAGAAGTTCTGGTATGGAGCTTCTGTCAGTCATGACGAAAGACAAAACCAAAGTAAAGATAAAACTAATGGCAGCCGTCTGGCAGAGTCTTTTCCATTTCTTTCTGTGATGGCAACTTCAAGAATGTTTTGCCATGTCTCTTTTAATGTCCCTCTCTTAGTCATGTAGTGAAAAAATGTTGCTTGTCACCCATGAACAAACTACCCATGAACAAACTAGCAATTTTATATGGTTTTTAATGGATACAAAAATGTCCCTCACACAACTTAACATACAAACACACACAGCTCACTAAATGCATCATTCTGAAGACAGTTGGGCAACAAAAATGAACTGCTTGAGAAATCCTACAAACTACTGAATGTGAACATTGAAAGTGTGGAGTATGGATTCCTCAAACTACTCAGTCCAAACTTAGTAAAGACGTAACAAAAATGCTACAGAAGCAGCTGTTGAGAAAGAGCTGTATCGAAGTGTTGGTATTGGTGTCAATATTTTGAGCCAGCCTTACCAAATCCTAACAACACACACATAAGGCAAGAAATGGAGGCCTTTAAACATATACAGTGCATTGCCAGAGTTCTTGAGCCATGTCAAATGGATGCATGGCCTGCCATCAGTCACGACTCTGAGAGAGCAACCTCTGAGCACAGCAGAGCGGTCAGCTCAATTGAGGTCAGCGCGGGGAGCCTGTGACTGGCACTGGCCTCAAAGTGCCAGTGAGAGTAAGAAGGACGAGTGTGCTGATGTAAGCACACTGCTCATCACCTAAAGCCCAGCAGCCTTTGCAGCTATTAGCATTTAGCACTGTCTCTCTGAGGCTAGCATTAGAAAATTTTATTACCACCCAGCCAGTTATATGAGCCTGGGGAAAGTAATAAAGTCACACAGGGTGTAAAACATACAGCTTCCCTTTTATTTTCCTTTCCCAAAATAGCTGGACTCTCAGGTGGACTCAGTGGGAAACAATGCCTGTGAGAATTGTGTTTCTGATTGTTTACATCTTCAAAAACAGAGCCGGAGCAGGTCTCCGATGATTTAGACGAGTGTATGTTGTCCGCCTAATTTACTTTTGGAGCTGTGAGTAAGATCAGACAGTTTGAGATGTTTGTGTGTGTATGTGTGTGTGTGTGTGTGTGTGTGTGTGTGTGTGTGTGTCAGAATATGTATGTTTGAAGGTACACTGTGAGCTATTTACTCTGTAACTGGGACCAATGAATAACCAGCCATGAAAAAGTGTGGGTGTAATGTTGCAGGTGCAGCTGTTCAACAGTCTGCAAATATAATCTCTCCCAGAGGTTCTGAGACTAAATAATGAAACCCCCAACATCTGGGGAAATGCAACATTTAGGATTCGAAGTTTGCCTGTGCTATTTCACGGCAACAAATTAAAAGAGAGCTACAGATTGGTTGCAATGATGAAGTTCGCTTATCACCTACTGATTAGCATTCATAAATATATGCATAAATATAAGTTTAGTAATCTCAGAAAATTGGACTTATGTGGTTTCTGACAGTACAATATAATGCGGTCTGTGAAAATGTACAACCCCAGCTGGAAATGAAATAGAGGAGGATCAAACCTGGCATGCAACGATGTTTAGGTTGGTGGTGTGTGTCGGTATGAAGCCACATATGCAGACTAGTCTTCAATTTGAATGTTGTTTCATTTACACTTATGGCAAATTTATCCTAAGCGACTTCCATTCCCTAATTACAGGGGACAGTCTCTAAGGGTCTAAAGGGTCTTGCTCAGGTCTTGATCCAGAGGCACATATTCTACTCACTAGACCACCGCCACCCATTTCAATAATATGTCTGGAAATACAAGGCCTACCTGTATATGTACCATGTGCAATGCGAGATTTATAAAATGAGAGTCTAATTGTCTCAGGCAGACTCCTACCTTCTTTGCCCTTGCCATAAAACCTTCTGAGACGTTGGGCTGCACTTTTTGTGCAATGTCCATCATGAATCCAATTTAATATTCACATACATGGGCACATACATATAATGACTGCACAAATTAAAATGCGCAGTGACCTTTGGATCTTTGTAGCTGATTTGCGATTGATCAGATAACGGAAAAGGTCAAGTAAATGTTTCACAATCGTTATCACCTATGTATAAAACAAGCAATTGATTGCTAATGGAAGTAATAGCAATGCGTGAGCTTGGAAACTGCTTCCGTCTAGAGCTGTCTGAGATGCTTTATTCTAAGAGCCATTTGAAGTACATGATTAGCTATTCACACACTGCATCTTATTCTCGGGTGAGGAAATGCATTTCCTGCGACCGGCGTCTCAACTGAAGGATTTGCGCTCCACATACAAAACGGGACAAGTGTCCAGATCCTCCCCTCAGAGGCCAGCTGATCAATAGAGTGTCCTCTTTAGATCAGTGCACATACATGAGGATGCTGCACGCTTGACAGCTCTGCCTAGTGAATAGGAAAGTGCCACCTGAATACCTGAATACTGTCAAACCTTTATTCCAGAGCAGAGAGCAAGGCGAGGCAGCTAAGGCAGCGCACTGGCCCAGTGACAACAGCAGCCAAGCTGATATAAATCTTTGATTTTCTTTGCTTGTTTTCTTCTCCCATCCTTGCTCACTTAGCAAAGCCAATACATTATAATGTCTTGTTGATATATTCTTAACATCTAAACATATACAAAGGCAGATCCCAACAAACATCATCTGTCTTTACATGTCATCAATTCACTAAAGCAGTCCTTATGACCATTTTATTGCAATGGTGCTTATTCAAATAAGCCCTTATAAATGTTGATGCCATGATGCCTTGTAGGCTGTGATGAAAGGTTTACGTAGGTGCTATGAAGCCTTATGAATACTGTCATTGTGACTGCACCTTCAAGGGCACATCTTCAGGACCGTCAGACCATCAGTACAAAATATAACAATTGGCTGCAGTTATATTATCTCAACATTCCCAGCCTTTTTCAGCCTATTTCTGCTTAAAACAGTTTAGTACAAGTACAAATATGCACAATTCCACTGAGATAGTGAATACACTGTGCCTTTAAAATTCATATGAGGTACAAAACAGGAACATGTTGTACATTTGAGGATACATTTATGCTCCCTGTACCTGGAGGACTAACACTTACCTGCTGATGATAAGCTACTAGGGCTGCAATGTTCCAGTCAATGCAAAATGTGTGCTTTATAATGTCTGGTCAATTTTTCCTCCACCTAATATTTACTGCTTTGCTTAGACAGTGAGGACATAAACCATTTTCAAAATACTACATGGATACCGGTACTATAGTGGGATATGTCAGGCAGTGCAACCAGAACCAATTTAATAGCCAAGTCGCTCTGTGGGTTAAACTTGGGGCGGAAGAGAGTCTAGCGGAGATGGTCACATCTGCAGCCATCAAAAATAGTCAGGAATAACTAGCAGGAAATTAAAGAAAAACAATCGTGTCTGGGCCAGAGTGACTCCGCTGGGTGCTGGCAAAACTTTTAAGGTAAAAGGGGTTTATTTTCTTGGTCAGGAAAAAAAAAGACTTTCGGAGAGTATATATTTCATTGTGCAAATATTTTCATTCTCCTGCTGTGTCTTTAAAAAAGAAGAAAAATAGCTGTGTGGCAGGAAAAGGGCACTGGGTTTTTTAACTCCCTCTGCTGCCAGGCCTAATTCGCGTGGGGGTTGTGCTTTCTATGAGAATCGTTAAAAATATACCTGCCCGGGCCTTTAAATAGAATAGATTTATTGAGCGGGTATTGACCAAGACATTTATGAAATGCACATCTTTCACACTGTTGATGTTTAAGCCCTTCCTCTATAGACAAGGGAGACAGAACAGAACGTGGCTGGAGATGTAAGTGCTTGTGTAGTGTTCCTAATGAGGCCTAGAAAAACACGAAAGAGGCCTGGCTGACATTATAACCCAGACACAGGCCCACTGGGGGCTGATGGGAGGTGTTTCGTTAAGGGCATAATAAAGCTGGAGTGGGAACTCCTACCATGAGAGAATCCCCCAAATGCTGCTTCTCAGTGGGGCAAAAAGACCACCCTGCTCAAAATCTCCACAATGTGTTTCTCCAGCTGACAATCACCCCTTACACTGATCTAACGGTGAATTTATTGATGTTAATAAATGGGTCAGTGGTTGTATCTGGAGGGTGCTGGGGACAGATTAACCCCAGAGAAAGTCCAGATTCCGATAGTAAAGGGCACTATTAACCATTATCTCTGGTAATAACAAGAACATGGTGTGAGTATTAATTAATTCTCATTTTTTCACTAAAACAAGAAGATTAGATGAACAGAGTTGTGCCCAGTATTCATTTATGTAAAGAAAACGGACATTTCTGTCATTACTTGACATGAAATCTAGTGGAAAAAGCATAAGAGCAAACCTGAAGAAGTCAGTATAGAATACGAACCGAATTAAAATATATTTAATATAAAAATATATATATATTTCAATATAACTCAATTTATGTAATTGAACATGTAATGCATTTCTATATTTATTGTATATATTAAACTAGAACCTCTTTTATGCATGGATCATGCACATACATTCCTACAGAATTATACATCAGCACAACGGCACTGACAGAAATGCATGCATAGTGCATACACACACAGATAAAGTGAGAAATGCAGAGATCCATACATAGTCAGCAAGTCATTAGAGTTAATAATTCTCTGCATTCCTATCAGTAATTAAAGAGCAAAAAAGCCATCTCTTGGGGTAGAATTTCTGAACTGAATTGGGGGAATAAGGCTAAAAATAGGATGAATATCGCTAATTTTATGCAGAGCTCTGAACAAGATTCTATGCAATTCTATGCAATGTTCTCGCTCTCTGGTTTTGTCCTAATTCCCGACTACACAGACAGTTATCATGTTTGTACTTCACACTGGCCATAGTGAGAAAATCCTGCAATGGGGGATCCTTTATCCTCTTAGTTTCTCTCTCCCTCCCCTTCTCTCTCTCCCTCTCTGTTTATTTGTATTGCACTGGAGGACTGCTTTGATGCTTGCCAAGAGAAATAAATTCATTTTAATTGGTGAACATATCTTCTTCTGATAGATTTGAATGTGGCTACTCATCCTATCAATGTTTTAAATAAATGACCCTTAATTACAGCTGGTAGAAAAATAACTTGATAAATGTACACCCGTAACAAAATTTGACAGGACTGTGGATTGTCTGTGTAAACTGCCATGTTACATTCTTTATCTCGTGGGTTTTGCGGGCCATTGGTTAGTGGTGTTCTAACTGAATGCTGCCACCTCTGAATGAGTCAGAGATAAGATGATGTTTGAACTCTAAATAGCTGCATAAACATTACGGCCCTGATAGAATTCTCAATGGACATTGGAAGAAAGCACAAAAACGAGCTAATGACTTTGTTTGATGCGCTGGTGTTTTCTTGAGAATCAAAGCCTGCATGACAGAGCTCAAGCCTGTGTGAACGTACTCAAACGAGCCAAGGCAGACACTAGTACTTGAAAAGCTATTCCATTTAAAAATCATACTGTGCATAACAAGTGCAATTAGAGCAGTCGAGAGCATTAACAAGAATTCAAACAGCACATTCCTTGAATTATTACTATTTTAGACTCATTACATAATATAAAATGATGGCTCATTTGCACAGCTCACTAAGAACCCAAGGCTACTTGTTATCCGCCATTATCTATTCTATGCTTGAATAAAACAAAAAGTCTCTTACCGCCTTGGTGCACTGAACATCCTTCCCCAACAGCCAGTTGAGCTCCAAGTTGCCTTCTCCTTGATAGCAGGACTGCAGGCGCTCCTTAATGCGGGCATTGATGTCTTTGATGGTGAAGATGCAGAGGGCAGAATCGTCTGGGGGCCGGTGGTACTGCTTCTGGCCCTTGGAGAAAACAGTGAAAAGTACATCATCTGTGGCGCTGATGTTTAGAGAAGCAGCAAGAACTCTTCCTGGTTTGGCCAAGTAGGCCGCCTGCAGCAGACGGTACTCCACCCCATTTCGCACACACCCAATGGGCAACGATACATAGGAATGAAACTTGTGGTCATCTTTGCAAAGGCGGACAATGCGAGAAGTGTAGAAAAGGTCATTGGTAGAGCCGCTGGAGGCCATGCCGTTTTCTGGAGTCTCTGGCTGTACGGTCAGGAAATACACAAAGTTCCCACTAGCAAAGCCATAGATGTAGTATATATCAAAGTGCGAGACCAGCGCCAGGGTGTCTGAGGGAATCTTGATGAGTGAGGAGACAAAGTCAGTGTGCATTTCATAGTCCAGCATGGCAGAGGACTCTGGATCACGGGGCAGTTTGCGGCTGGAGATGGTCGGGAAGTAGTCTTGCTTGCCATCTACTGCAGTGCCAATGAAGAGCGTTCCATCTTTTCCCTGGGAGGGCACAATGACTCCATACATGGTGCCTGTCTGATTGACACTAGAGAGGTAATGCTCTTTCTTGTGTGAAGGCTCTACCAGTATAAAGAGGTCATCTAATCGAAGTAGCTTGCACACACCCTGGTAAAGACTCCCACAGGCCAGAAGCCTGTTATGAGAGTAATCGACAAGGAGCAGCTTGTTGACATTGTTGGTAGAGACTAGAGGTTCAGAACAGGGCTGGACGATGAGAGGAGGGTAGCAGGCCTTGTTGTCGTCTTCCGGACCAGTGTCATGGGACACCAGTAGAGTCAGGTTGCCAGAGAGCTTGTAGACACGATTAACAGCACCAATGTAGAGAGCCCCTGTCGTCTGGTGAACAGTCAGGTGATTGAAGGACCATTCTCGCCTCTCTGGGTGAAAAGTGGTAAACGTATTTCCACTGCATGTTGTAGCAAGTGTCTGCAGCAAGAACCAGCCACACAGGTGCAATGTGAAAGCCTTGTACGAGCTTCCTAGAAAAGCTTTCTGTGAATCCCGCTGGCCCTCCATTATCTGAAAGACCCACAAGGTCAGAGGAAGCAAAAAAAAGAATCTAGAAGTGTATCAGAAGGTATGTCCTTCCTCTCTGCGTTCTAAAAGTTAATTCTCTGGCCTCTTCCTACTGTGCCGTTTTCACCATCTTCAAATGTTTCTGCAAGAGACAGAAAGACAGAGCATGTATGAGTCACAAACAAGCTAAAGAGATAAAAGTCATTGGAAAAAAGTGCTCATAAACTACTTTTAGTGCCTCTGAGAGCAGAGTTCCCATTAGGTCGCTCTTGAAAACAATGGCAGGAAAGCTTTATCTTTGCATTCCAAAGAAGTTACGAAGGAATGCACGACGTAGGGAGGTGAGGTACTTTGTAGAAACAGAAATTAGCACCTGAGTCATGCCACTTACATGATTACAGAGAGAATGGCTTTTAGTAGGTTGGACCATTTGGCCATTTTTGCTACCCTCACTGTTTAAGAAACTGTTAGCCCAAATTGCTTAAGACATAAATCAAATAGCTATTATTGATTCATGAGAAATTACACAGTACGTTTTAAACTTACAACTATGCTTTCATGGGAAAAGTAGAAGTAGTTAAAGGGTTTTTTCCTTCCTATCAAATGTTATTCGATTGATTGCACAAGTGTCTTTGTCTTCTCCATCTGCCTTGCCAGTTTATCAGTGGGAAAAATACATCAAGGACACTATGCAATTTATGTAACAACAGTTTGAAAAGGGCGGCAGAGATCTCTCTACCGCATACAATAAATCAAAAGGGTGGCCCCTTTCTCACAAGTGTATCTCTGGGAGTTAATTATCTCGTCCACTGCACGGGGGAGGCATGGATCTTATTACTAGAACAAAGTGTGAACAAATTGGGCGCCAGTTCTGCACACCCTTTTTTACTCTGCTCTTTTAGGGGGCTGTTTAACAGGATCTGAATCTATTAATTATGCCTTCCAGTTTTGTTCCTGCGTTGTTTCCTCCCCTCCTTTTTTTTCTCTCCATCTGACACAATCAAACCCTGCGGGGATTAATCATTGGCAGCAGAGCAATCATTCCTAAACGAATCAGGCCACCATTAGAGATACGGGTGCTGTCGTCCAACTACATCCACCGCATTTGTATTCTTTGCCATTCCTTCCTGTTTGATTTGCATACATTATCACAGGCGAGCAACATAAGGGGCCAGCAAATGGAGACAATGGCTGCGCCTCTGAAAATCAAATATGATTAAGCATAGCAGACCAATATATGTAATTACATCCAACAGGGTGGAATGTTGAGCAGAACAGTGCTTTACTGATGCAGTAGAACCCGTCAAAAGTTTCTGCGCCTTTATTCCCTGCATTTGCATCTGGAGGATAATAGGGAAGCAACGTGATCAAAGGTAAAAGACAAGGCCGGAATTATAAGCAGCACTTTGGTATGCCAAAATTTGCATCAGAGATCCTGATACCCTTTTACAGCCTTCGCAATGGACAGCATTATGAAGCCCTGCTAGGCAGCCTGGCGTTTTTCAAACAAAAGTTCCCTGAAAAATGGTTCGCTCCCTACTAGTGAGGTGCTTGGGAGGCTCCCAGGAGCAGTATTTTATCATGGTCATAAAGAAGGTTATAAATCTGGGGCTGGGCTTGGGGTTGCCCTTCATGCTGCTCCTTTGTCTGAGTTTGCACACGCTGGAGATGGAAAGGCGCATCCCTCTGGAGCAGTTATCAAGGATGTGCTAAGCCAGCACTTTCCTGCAACCCCAAAACCTCTTTTACCCTTTAGGCACGAACATTAGCGCTACTTCTCCACCTCCTCTGTCTCATTTTCCCCATCTCTGTTCCCTTTTTTCCTCTCTATTTCTCAGTCTCTTCTGCTGGCTTGTGACTCGATGTGAGAAAGAGTGTCTCTTTTTATGGCACAGCGACAGCTGCGCTCAAGAAGGGAGCGAGTGGTGTAAATAACCACCGTTCAAAGGTTAGCATCAGTGCTGTCAGGAACACAAGCAAAAGGTCTTTGTTTATTATGGTTTGCCGTTTTTTTCCCTCTGCAATGTCTGACAGCTCTCTTTTCATTATTCACCCCAGACATACAACTGAATAGTGAAGACCAATGTGCTTCTTAGTTGTGCTTTGTTGTCGGAAGTAATTCTTTTCCTCCTTTGAATCTGCATGAAGCGGTAAGAGATTACCATGTCAATGTTAGCACCTGTGAATCACAGTCATGTCCCCCACATCCTATGGCAGGAATGGGGCAGTTGGAGCACTGTTTGGCTGTGCGGTCATTTGTCTAGGTAGGGATGAGAATACAAGCTCCTTGGGGTTGTATTTCACCACAGAGGTGAGTCATAACCCCACACAGAGCCAATAAAAAGGTGGCAGCTTTCTGCTTCAGCTTGACTACCATGACCACGCAACCACATGAGGTTGAGAGTGGCCTTTGTAGTCAAGTATTCAGCCCACTGCCCTCAGTTGATAGCAGATCAGATTTGATTTGCAACAGAGCCACTACTGCGTTAGTGCAAGTCATGCAAAATTATATACACTGCTGGCATGCTGGCGAATGTTTTCCATGCCGGAAATTACATTATGCCAATGCTCATAAAAGCAAATGTGGCCCTGATCGATTCAAGCTAACCTCAGGTACGTTTTTTAAGAACATTTTAATCGCATCACTTTTGAAGACAGCTTGTTTTTCCAGATTGCAGCATTTTTAATTTTTATTCTTCTTATACCAAAGAGGTACACACAACCTGGAAATACAAAAGGTTGCACATGCTTTTGTGTCACATGAAGTCAGTCATTGTATTGTTGAGCCATTAGCTAAGCACCATTTCCAAGGGGTTAAATAAATAGAAGTAACTGAATGGTATATCCTCCCATAAAACGGAAGAACAGAACCCCTACAGTCTAGTCCCTTCCCTATAAAAGTGTGCCCATTTGCATTTCCCTTGGATTCCCTTGGATTTCTGGTCACAGGTGGCAGATGGCACAACATAGACATGATCTAAGCCACAGTGCACACTCATCAGAGCATCACTCAAACAAATGAGACTTTTTGAGTCCTGAAGCATACTTCTCATACTGCCATTCCAATTCCTATTAAAGTCATAGAAAGAAATTAACCAGTGTATTGCAAAGTGCTTTGCATTATGGGTGTGTTGATTACTGCATCAAAGTATGGTCATTTAATATTACCATACTCATAATTCTCTTACATTATAAATTACCTCTCACACATGCTAAAGTGTGAATGGAAGCCCAATTCCAATCAAAAGTATAGTACTGCCACTATTGATTTAATCAGTAGTAGACTAATGTAGAAATCATGTGGATGATAAATCAAGTAATTAAATGCAATCTACAATAGCAAATACTTGCTATTAGCTAGTGACATACATTAGGTCCCCTTGTGGAAAAAGTTTAGACTGCTGAGCACAACTTTATAATGACTCTTTAGCCCCTGTTTATCCCAAGTTGATTTGTTGATAATATATAAAAATCAAAACTGATTTTGAATCATGATAGTCCTACAATATAGTGAGAGCAAAATTGTGATGTATGCACTGAGATTCAAGACATGGTTATAATATACAATGTCACCTTAAAATTCATCTACCTATAATCCTCTCACATTCACATTAAAAGAACCTCCTGGGCATGTTACGGTGTGAATGGTATCCTAATTTAGTTTTGCCAATCTCATCAGGACCACAGTAAATTCGAAGCTATACTTGCTCTTAATGATGCCCCACTTGAAAATTGCTGAGGCAGAGCTTGACTCCCCACATATAGTGGTATTCCTTATTCAGGGCATAAATGGGAGCCACAGCAATGCTTGCCAATGTCTTTTAAACATGGAGTTATGGCTGTCTGTGCTGGACAGTTCCGCAGAGAACGAATAGAATGGAAACAACAGGAAACCACTGCATTCCATCGTCCGCCGGGACTGTTATTATGGTGCAACAGAAACTGTTGTTTTTCTTAATGAACAGTGAGGCAAAGTAAACCACATGTTAGCGCTCAGAGCCTCCGCCACACAAGCGCCCAGAGCCATGCTGACTGGATATGCCTGTGTTAGCACTGCTGTACTGGAAACTGGCTAGGAAAAGCCTGCCCTTAGCAGCTTGATTTTAGTTAGCTTTGCCAACATGAACCCTGCCAGCAACATTGTGGTAGCAAGCTAATCTCTGGAAGTGAAAGCCATGCCATGTTAGGGGTAGGATATGAATAAGTGTGTATAGAAAGAGGGTTGGGGGGATAAAAGAGTCTAATGCCACATTGTGGTTGAACTGAAACGCTACTCATAATTCAAAGCACAGACCAACAGTCTGAATGGACAGAACAGTCATTTCAAGCTCCATGGGCTGGTCTTCCTGCCTTCAATGAGCCTGGCTCAGAAGCTTAGGCAGAGAGTAGCAGAGCACAGCCAGCTACCCAACCCCCCGCCCTGTGCCTTGACATTTTTTCTCTCCCCCAGTAAGCTTCTTAACAATAGACTGAAATTTGTTTGATCTCCTAAATTCATATTTACAGCTATTGTACTGTGGTAGATAAAGAACCTAAACTGCAATCCATTTATGGTGGAAAATCCTATTAATTGTTGTGGGACGAAAAAAAAACCCACTTTAGAATTTCATGCCTGGGATTAATCCATCCGTTTTCAATAAAGATTAATCTTTAAGCATGTAATTTAAATGGTTAAATAAAACTAATTATCAATACACCCAAGGAGCAGAGCAAATAAAACAGACATTATCAAACATCTGAGCAGTTACCAAACAAGTCTGAAAACTTGATCAGTTTTTGGCGAGAATGCTCACATCCCTGTAGGTTCAGTTATTTGCATGTTAAAAATAGAAAGTTTAATCTTCCTTGAAGGAAGCTCCTCTTTTGTGAGAGCACGCCTGAAAAACGATTAGTCGGAGAGGTTAGTCCATTAGTCTTTATTTCTTGCCTGACATTCTCTGGCGGTGATAATGAGAGGCTTTGCTAGTGTGGGGTGTCATCCCAGAGTAGTGATATTTATAATTTCTTTTGTCTCTGCTGGAGAACTAACTGTAGCACTAATGGCAGCCTTGTTCTCCTAGTGCCAGCATGGAGAGACCGTTTCTGACACACAGCGCATCCAGTACCCTACGGGGGGGTGGAGGGTTAATGACATGGCGCAAAACGGAAGCGGATAACACTCCCCCCATCCACATGCCGTCCTGTCACTCCTTTCTATGTTGCTCGGCTCCTCTTGCATGTCGGCTAGACAGGACAGACCAGTTAGCTATGACTGCTCATGACTGTGGCTGGATGATGCTGAATGAGTGATCAAAGAAGTCTCCCCCCCAAGGGCTCTCAAGGTTAAACAAGGGGCATGAACTAATGATGCTTTATGATGATCTGGAAAACCCACTCGCACCACTCAGAGCAACAAGTAAATGTAGCTTATTAAATGAGCACCATTAGTCATAGACCACAGGGCAGCAATATTCTCTCCAACTATACAACAAGCTGTCCTGCCTGGGGCACATATGAAATGCACTGTAACCAATCAGGGTCCTGTTTGTGACTGACAGAGAATGCTGGCAGACAAAGCAAGAGTCTGATCACACTGACTCAGTGACTCGTCAGAAGATAGCAATTAGACCTACACTACTCAAAAAAGTGGTGCCTTACCCAAAAAGTATAAAAGTTTAGAGGTCTACATGACATGAATCGTTGATCCGTTCTGCTAGAAAGTGCGAACTTGCATCAGCATAGTTTACAACATATCACACTCTGTATTGCCCAACTCAGTCCATAAGACTCGTCCCTATTCTCTGAGGCTCATCTTCTTTCAGGGAGCTGAACAACGTAGCACTGACTGAAGCATATCAAAGTCTATTAAATCCCTCACACGTAGCAATCCTCTACAAAAAAGGCATGTCAACATGACATTAGAATTAGATGGCAACAGCAGCTGCTCTTATCCCTGAATACAAACAAGAGCGGCTGGATCTAATCTCTGCTTTTCACCCAGAACCTGCTGAGAAGACGCTCTGGCTCATCCATAGACTTCAGCTAGGCTTAAATAAACACTTAGCTCCCTCGGCTCCCTGACACAGACCTCTGACACAGAGAAGATTATAAATTATTGTCATTCTAATGCATTTTGTTCTTGTGTCCACGGTCACACCTCCTCAGATCATACACATCACAGACACACCCGTAATCACTCGCTGGAGCTTTACCGTGAACACAGGCGCGGCGCTGGCCTCTTGCATGAGCTACCAACAGTCAGCTTAAGGGTTTACACACACACACACACAAAGACACAGGACTGAACTCTCATCAGAACTGTCTGTCAAGCTTTGCACAGGTTTCTATTAGAGCTGATTTCCATAAATCTAAATTGTAATAGGGCGATGGTGGGGAGGCACTGAGACCTCAGAAGGACGCTAGAAACAAACATCATCTGTCACCAGAGGCCACACGAAACCAGGGCTGCCTTCACAAGTTTTGCAGATATGAACAGAATTAGGCTTCTTGATTGACACTACACATGTTCTCTCAAATGGGAACCTTGTGAGTTCCGCCCTGCACATAATCCCTCCATTTTGAGAGTCAATATTATGGTGAGAGTGGCAGATGAAAGGGGGAAATTGTTAGTAGCAAAACGTGTCGCCGCCTGTTTAGCGTTTTTCTCATTTTTTTTAAATCCCCCGTTTCAATGAGGAAGCTGGTTATTTGCAAAAGCTGAGATTCTTTTTTTTCCTTTTTTTTTTTTTAAATCGCAGGCAAGGACTCATTCAGTCTACTCAGATCTGCGTCTCACAGCATGTCTGATTATCTAAAGCCCCAGATACTCGATTCATCAGCACAAAAGATTCAAAACAAATATAAGACAGACTGTAATTTAGTTTCTTAATTAGTCGGCTGTCTGCCTTTAGATTTCGCATTTTGAATGATCTCAAATCAATGTGGGAATATGTTTACATTGCATAGCAGCAGTACAAAACATTTAAATGAGGTTCAGTCAATAGCACTGAACTAACACTGCAACTTATTAAGTCTTAACAGAACAGATTTCCACAAAAGACAGCAAGTGAATGTTTGAGTAATCATAATTAGAGATCCATCTTAGCAAGCCCCTGTTGGCCATTCTAGCTAAAGGCGCTGCTTCTACAATGCAGGGGTAAGTAAGAGCAGGTTCTCTCCCAGGTATGAAGTAACAAATATGGCCAGGCACTTATTGTACAGGGAAGATGCCAGAATCAACACACTCTCCTCAGAAATAATAGACCAGACAGATGCTTTGCTAAGCCATGCAGAGAGTGAAAGGCAATTAAAATTTTTCACCGAAGACACCGCTGAATAGCCCTAGATTCAGTGACAGGTATGTAAGCTTGCTGGTGGTGTTACCTGATAGGGGAGAGATCTCTAAAAATGGCTATAGCCCAAAACTCAGAAGGAAAAAATGGTTAAACCCAATGCAAAGTCTGAAAAGCTAGCTGCACTGAAGTGAATTGTGATCCATCATTCACTGGCAATGCAAACAAAGGTTGTTCTTAGCTTGATTGCAGGGATCTGCTTTAGTAATTTCAGCTTGCAGTTTTTAATGGTTGGTTCAGCCTGCTTAAACGTTTACTAAATGGTTAATAGCTACCATTACACGTAGACTAATTTTGGGAGAATTCAACATGCCTAATCTGGACTCGGACAGAAGGGTCTGATGATTTCTAAGCAGTTTCCTCTCTCTCTCTCTCTCTCTCTCTCTCTCTCTCTCTCTCTCTCTCTCTCTCTCTCTCTCTCTCTCTCTCTCTC
>JBBPDH010000130.1:16571720-16586882 GCA_037974565.1 Clupeocharax schoutedeni
CGGCGCCCGGGGAGCAGTGCACGGGGACGGTACCTTGCTCAGGGTACCTCAGTGGTGCCTAGCGGCCTTGGGGATCGCACCCGGACTTTCTGGTCGCAGGGCGGATGCCTTAACCACTAGGCCATCCAACTGCCCCAACTGGTGTGGACATGCCATGACAAAAACGGGCTCTTATGTAGGGCATACTGATTTCTATACAGATATCAGGCAACATTTAAGATAGTTGCCTCTAGCACTGAATGATTTGAAGAACATATGCACTATTACTGTCATTTCTTTGACAACAACTTGCAATTATTTTCTTTCAATTAAAGTCCAAGTGTCTTAGACAATACAAATTTCTTATATAATATACACTTCAATTTGAAAACTGCACTTTTAAATTGCAATTTGGATATAAAAATGATTCTTTTAGATTCCTAGTTGCTACTATTATTCTAAGCTACAGTTTTGTTCGTTTAGCATACAATGAAGACTGTATTAATGTTGCTGCTAAATTAACCTCGCGTTATCTTAAGATGACTCAATAACTTAATGTCGGATAAACTAAAAAAGGACAGTGTGTACCAGCTGAGCAGAGGGTAAACATAATTCCAAAGCCAAGCAATGACAGTAAGCGAGCAGCACGGATGACATCTTCTCACCTTTTATGTGTCAGGCATTAAACAGCATTAGCGTGTAATCCCCAGCCGTTACACAATGCAACATGAGACTATATTCATTCATGTCTTTCAAGTAGAAACCTGCTCAGCTCTTTTCCACCCACCCCCATCTCTCTCTTCCTCTCTTTCTCCTTATCTCTCTCCCTTGCCGTTTCTTTCCCTATCTGTCTCTGGAGGCAGCGGCTCCAGCGCAGTCATATTTAATCAACATCTAGGCGGACAACACAGGGACTCTCCGGTCCTCTGCCAAGGCTCTCAGCGCCGGCACACTTGAAAAAATTGTCTTAGATACCCTAATTTGCCAGTTGCTCTCCAAATAAAAAAAAGAAATGAAAGAAAAGGAGTGTGATTGACCTACATTGCTGTTGATGTGTGAATTATACATGATGTCACCATTTGATTATTTATTTCTGTTGTGTAATTTGAGAGCTAAACGCATTACATTCATAATTGTGCTTACTTTTTGATTTCCCGGACCCACAGACGAGGCAGAGGGGAGATGTTGCTGTCGTGTCTCACATGCCATTCGTTGCAGTTGTGGTATTAAATCTGCCGAGATGCTTCCACAGGACCTGCGTGGTTTTTACTGCAACTCCATGCATCCACGCAAGAGCTTGGCAATACAAGCGAGTTTTAAAACATAATAAACGAACAGTGTTTGGATCTGTGTCCCTTGGCAGTGCACGAACGCATTGTGACATTTTCAAATACATTGTTTGTCGGGTTTACATATACAACAATTGTCATTTTTCCAACCTTTTGATGAGAGGGCTGACAAGCTGCGAGAGAGGAAACCTCAGCAACATTCACTTCCGAATGCCAACCACATTTCGCTGTGCAAACACGCCAGCTTGTCTCTGAAGGTCGTCTGGAGTTTAGGCAATGGCAAAAACATCTACAGGCCACAGTGCTTTGGAACAAGATGGTGCTTTGGAGCGTCAAAAATTCTACTAGCTATATTTTGCATATTAACAGGTCCCTTTAAAGAATCTTCCAACTTTGAAACGTCTAGCTTTACAGTCAGGGAAAGGTCCCTAAAGGGATTGGATGTAAAGCTACAACTGGGATGAAACCTGTACCATTTGTAAAGAGACCCTTTTGTCATATGTGAACACTACACCGCACAGTGTAAACAACATTCTGCATTTAACCCATTCACCAAGCGAAGCAGAGGGCAGCCAGGAACACAGCGGCCGGGAGCAGTGTGTGGGGATGGTACCTTGCTCAAGGGTACCTCAGTCGTGCCATTTGTTGTCCTGGGATTTAAACTCATGGCTAACTAGTCACAGAGGCAACTCGCAAACCACTGGAACGTTTATTTTTACATCAGACATTCTTCAAATTGTGAAAAGTGTTACCAAATGTGGATCAGATACTAGCCAGTGTTATTGGGGCTTTCCTTGGCTTTCAAAGTCAAAGAATAGATGCTTAACACAATAGGAAGAAGGGGAAAAAATGGGATGAACTCCTAGAGTCTTATTCAAAAAATGGCTGGCCTGTGTTTTCAAAGGAATGTGTCCAGCCTCCCTGGCAGCAAGCTGGTAGCTCCTCTGTGATTGTTGTCCCCTAGCATGCTCACACAAACCAGAACCTACTGGAGGGGGAGGAAAAGGGGAGTGCCAAGCAGCGATGCTGTGCAGTTTTCTCAGGGTTTTGAAGTCGAGAGTTTCAAGGTCTTTCATCATTGCTTTTTGGTTTTGGGATTGTTTTGGTCGGCACTATGGAAAATGTTTATCTGGATGACAGAGGAACCATTTATGTCTCTGCTTCTATCCTTTACCCCTTCCTCTCTCTCTTTCTCTCATTTTCTCTCTCGTCTGAGGGTCTCCGTTTGCTATCAGGCTCAGGAATGAATTTGGAAGGCTTATCTCTGCTCTTTTCCCCAGCTGAGGCGTGGAGGATGTGTTAAGGCGTCTGCCTCTCAACAGGAAAGACGAGCTATATCTCTGCAGATAAGGCCACGGCCGGCTTGAGAATTGTAACAAAACAGACGCCTCGGATGCAGGTGAGTACACGTCAGGGGTACGTGCGTGGGCCCACAGCCAAACAATTGCAGGCAGGTGAAGGAAGGTTAGAGGCAATTATCTGCCCACAACAAAAGAATTGTTCCCTTCAGCACATGGCAATGAACATCTGATGTGCTGGAAAAATATGTCATGTGTATGTGTTCCTTACCTTCCTTCAGGTGAAAGAAGTAGAGAACCACATTCAGTTATCCTCAGTCACCCCAAAACAACTGCACCTGTATTTTGCTATTTGAGCATGCATAATTTTCAAACAGCCTTCTAAATCAAATGGTAAATATTCTGATATGAATAAAATGAAAGGTTTAATGTTTATTTCTAGTATGCAGCCAGCTTTCTATAAACTGGAAGCAATATCAGCTGCTCTTATATTATCAATATTCTTTGCAGTTCTGTGTCACACGTTACGTATTTCTTTTTGTTTGAATACTTCATCAGGCATACGAATGCTAAATTCAGTTCATACGTCAGAGCGAATGCTTCTATGTGACATTCCAAACCACATGATGTAAACGGCGTTATCCATGCATTTTGATTCAGGGAGATGTCAGGCCATGCCGCTGGGTCATAATTGGCCTGGCTCTGCAATTGGCGCATGGCACGGCAGGGCCAAAACTGCCTTTAGCACATTTTCCTCTTTCCCTCAAACCACTGGAAGAGACAAATCCCCCCCACCTCCTCTCTGTAACCATGGCAACCTACAGTAGTCTGGACTCCTTGCCTCACGAGGGGGCAGTGTGGACCTTACAGCTGTACCTATACATGTGTCTTCTGTCTTTCTTTCTTTCTTTCTCAGCACACACACACACACGCACCCACACGTTGACTGAGCACAGCTGCCCGTTTGTCTGCTGGGTCTCTTTTCATCGCTCGTTTATTGTCAACTTCCACACACAAACAATAAGGCACATAACGCTATCTCGTAGCATGGCAAGAGCTAATTGATTATTGACGCTGTCGGGGTTAGTGTCAAATTTGTACAGAAGCTAAGCAAAAGAGCCATGCCGAGAATGAAAGACTGGATGGCTTTTGGAAATCACAAGGAAAGTGACTGCTTTGTAATTCAAAAGGTAGCAACTCATTTAGCGCTCCTTTTGTTTTCGCAGTGGGTCTGTTGCGTGGTCTTGGGAACCGTTTTAGCAAACAAAGTTTGTGGTGTGGGAGGCAAAGCTTTAGTGGTTTGTGCTGGAGACTAAGGGGCTGCTTTCGGAGGCCCTCTTCCAGTCAGACATTTGCATTCTTGTGGGGATAACATGAGGGTCGAGCACTGACTTACAGCCAAATATGAAGCAGCTCACATACAGACAGAGAAACGGAGACAAACTGCGATCCAGAAAAAAAAACGAGACAGGGAGAGGGGTGAAGTAAGAACCTCGTCAGAGGGGTGAAGAAAAGGATGGAAGGAGAGAAAGAAAGGCCAGTGACAGGAAGTGAGTGGGAGACAGAGAAAGAATGTGAAAAAGACTTAAAAGAACAAAAAACAGAAAGAAACAAGACAGAAAGAAGAAAAGTTATGGGAAAAAGACAGGAAGAGGAAAAGAGCAAGAGGGCGAAAGAACAGAGCTAGAGACAGACAGAATGGGAGACAGGTGAGAAATGGAAGAAAGAGAGGGAGGGACAGAGTGCAGGGTGTTTGTATGAAGGACCTGTTGTTTAAAGGAGCTGAGGCGGGCAGACCCAGGCATTGAAAAATGGCCATGGCGAGGGAGTCTGTCCTATGGAAATGTGTCATGATGGCAATTCCATTAACATCTTAATAAAGGCAGCCAGGGCCCAGGAGAGCCTTGAGGCACCAGCTAGCACTCACGACCGGTGGCTGCGGCTAAAAAAGAAACAGAGGGCTGCGCAGTTGCCCTGGCACCGCTCCGGCTTAGGAGCATTGTGGCGGCATTTGTGTTTTGTTTTGTTTTGTTTTGTTTTTTTTGTACGACCGTTAGTCTTCCCAAAGGAATGGCCCCAATGTGCACTCCCTCCATCATGGTCCACTAGTTCCCCTTCCCGCACTGTTTTTCATTTACTGTCTTCTCCTCCATCTGCCCAAGTGCAGATCTAAACAAAAGCCTTTGTTTTGGCAAGCTGGCGGCTGCCGGCGAGAAGAGGAGACTAGAGGGGCGAGCAAGGTTCAACAGTGGCCCCCAGACCTGGCTGGGCACAGGCAGCCTGGACAGGTCTCTATAGCAAAAAGAAAGTTTTCCCTTCCTATATCTCTCCCTCCATCCTTATCCCTCTCTGGCTCTCCGTCTCTCAAAACCTGCTGCAGTTTCTGCGATAACAGCCGACTTGTAGGTTTATTGCGTGCCACACCGTATGATGATGCCAAGAGAATCTCAAGCCAAATCCTGTAGCAGACCGTGTGGTATCAAGTGTGTTCATGTGATTATATTATGAATATTTGCCTACGATGCATGAAAAGGTGACACCTTTACTTGTAAGTTATGCCACGCTGTATTTTATCCTTATTTGAAAACCTAATCAGGTATATGAATACAACAATCACTTCATATGTCTAATCAAACCATTCTAGGTGACCTGCTAAACCACATCACGTAAAGCATCTTGATTCCGGGAGAGTCAGGTCAATGCCGCTGAGTCATAATTGGACTGGCTCTACATATGGCGCATGGCATGGCAGGACCAAAACTGCCTTTGGCACATTTTCCTCTTCCCCTCAAACCAGACAAATTCATCCAAGTATCCTCTCTGTAACCACACTATTGTTATTGGTGCATTTTAATATCTTCAAGATACCTAACCACATTAGAAGTCTAATTCTTATTCTCTACTTTTAATTCTGCCTTTTTTGATGTCATGGTACCAAACCTGAGAGTGTATACCTGCTGTTTCTCAGCTTTTCTTTCTCTTTTTTGCTACTTCTCTTTCCCTCTAGATGTACTGCTCTTCTTAAGAGACTAACACTGACACACACACACACACACACACAGCCATCCAGCAGCCCTCAGTGCCATGCCCCTGACAGACAAGGCCCAAACAGGCAAGCCACACACACATATTTATCCTCCCTAGCCTGGCTTCTTGTGACCGCTGCCTACCACACACACACACACACACACACTCCACCATCTTTTTGGGACGTTCTCTAAAAGGCGGCACAGGGTCTAGGCGTGTATTGTAGAATTGGGATTGGAGCATAAGCATTGATTTTTACCCTCTGTGCTATGTGTTGCTCATACTAAAGCAGCCTTATTTGACATTGTTGCAGCCCCGTGGCTATCAATCTGAAAAGGCCTCAATGAGACGGCAAGCTAGCTCACAGCACACAAGCACTCAAGATGATGAAGGCTGTGAAAGAGTGACTGGCCTTTTACTTACACGCAACTGCCTCTCCCACTGAGCTGTCCTCTAGTATAGAGTTTTCTCTTAACTCTTATTGCCATCACAGTGTGAGAGTACACAACGTCTCAGGGAAAGTGCCTGCACGCTCATAGAATTCACCTAAACAGGATGTTTCCAATGACAGCATTCAGCAAAGAAAGAAACTGCTATCATGAGAACATCTAGTATGACAAGCAACTTATCCCATACCTTTATGTTCCTAACAGTTAATATTTTATCTTGCAAATGTACAGACTTGTACAGACCAGAAAAGGGATTTCTGTAGTCAAATCACAGGTTCATTTTGTGAGGGAAAGTAAGGGCCTCCTCTGTAGAGAGAACATACCTCAGCACAATTTAATGCACTTTGACTGTTCAGCTGCTGCATTTCACATACTGGGATGAGATAAAACAGCATAAAATGTGACTGGAAAAAGTTAGTGGATATTTTATATTTTAAGCCCTTTTCAGGTCATTTTTTGAGCTTAGCGATAATGATGCATCCACGTTTCTGGGAAGTTTGTTCCATGTAGAGGATGCGAAAACACCCTTATGAAAATTAACCATGGTTACTATGATTAAATAACCATGGTTTTTTGGGTAACTATGAAGTGGTATATGTATATGAAAACTATGGTAGAACCACAGCTACCATGAAGTGCTATGGATAAACCATAGTAAAACTATAGGTAGTACCAAAGTACCATGGGGTACTATAGTAAAACTGTGGTGCCCCAAAAAACTGTAGTAAAACCATAGGAAACCATAGCGAATTTTCGTAAGGGCATTTACTCTTTGCAAATCAACATAAAATGCAAGTTCAAACATTTGGTAAATCTTATTTCTTCAGACTTTTTTTTCAAAGAAAGTGTCGAAATATTGCTTCACTTGGGACAGCAGTGAGATTTTGCTATGCAACAATTAGTTCTTAACTACAGTACAGCACACAATAGCCCATGCAGTCAATGACCGCCACCTGCGAAAGGGCTGACTCCTCCCGGCCCACACTGTGAAGCTGTAAATGTGTCAGCACCCACACTTTGCTGTGACCAATCTGGACACTGGCACCTTCCAAGCGAGAGCCTGTCCACCAACTGCTCCTGATAATTAGCCGCAACGCAAAACACAGGCCTAATTAAGGTGTTAGCTCTGCTCCGGGGTCAGCGCGGGCTCAAAGCTGAATGCAACGGTGGCAGCAAAGACAAATTATCGCAGCAAGATGTTTACAACCTTCCCCTGCGATAAAGGCAAACACTGGTTGAGAAGCGTATCATAAGGCCACCTAAGGACCAAAGGGCAGAGTGCAGAACAGTCCGCTTTTTTACCACGAGTAACAGAATTCACTTTCATGGCCAGTCTGTTCATACCTTCATCAATGTCACACATGGACTGTTATCTGTGCAGTGTTGTTCTATGAGCGGATAAACTCATAGACATGTTCACACACACATACACACACACACACACACACACACACGAGTACATACACACTGTGTTCTACAAAGGGTCAGCATGATAGAGATCTCTGCTGTGACAGCTGGACTGGTGAAACGTCCAGATAAACAGGCCAGCCGTGAAGCCGTGAAAGAGGAGGCATGACCAAGTGCACAAGAACAAACAAACAGCACATGGCACACACACACACACACACGTTTTTTAATAATCTTTTTACATTTTAGAAAATCATAGCACATCACAAATCAGAATTTAGTTTTGGTCTTGAGAAAGTTGGTAAGGGGTTTTGGGGTTTTGAAGTAAGTATATGGTGTAAATGTGTGAGTGTACAGTATGTATGGGTATGAGATCACTGATACGGTGGGGGTGGCCACAGGAAACACAGGCCCCCAAACGCATTTTGTACTGTTCACTCATTAAGATATAGGTCAAGGATTCCGGCTGCATGCATAGCGACTTGTCAGAATCTCTCAGGCTAAACAGGGGCAAGCCCACATGCCTTCAGGGCGGAAGGGGGGCAGAGAAGCATGAGAGAGAGAGAGAGAGAGAGAGAGACCATGAGAGATAGTAGGAGAGCATGCGAGACAGAGAGAGAGAGAGAGAGAGAGAGAGAGAGACCATGAGAGATAGTTGGAGAGCATGCGAGACAGAGAGAGAGAGAGAGAGAGAGAGAGAGAGAGAGAGACAAAGACAGGCAATACAAACAGAGACAGACGAGAGAGAAGAGAGAGAGGGAAAGAGCAAAATGAAAGAGGATCAGAGAGAAAGGGGGGGGGGAGACATGGAGAGAGGTGAAATAAAAGAAAAAATCCAGAGAAGGGGCAAAGGAGAGAGAGAAAGAAGAGACCGGCATGGAAAAAGTCAAGAGACGTGACAGAGAATTGGTAAGAGAGACAGAAGCGGGGAGTGAGAGAGTAAGAGAAAGAGAGGGAGAGAGAGACAGAGAGAGACAGAGAGAGAGAGAGAGAGAGAGAGAGATTTGGGAAATCCTGGTGAGGAGCAGGGCTCACCTGTGACGCAGCATGTAACTAAAACAAGCACTGCCTCATTCATGACCCGCCGACCTCACATGCACCGCTCTCAAATGCATTCAGCTCACAAGCCTCGGGGAAAGAGGGGGTTGAGGCATTACGAGTCTGATGTCACAGCTTGGAATTCAGAGACGTTGCTAAGGACTCTCTCCCTGACTGGCCATGTTCTCCGGGTCAGTAGGCGAGCGTTACACCTGATGGGCTTAAAACCCATAGGGGGTGCTATTGAGCTGTATGGATATGCTCTGTGGAGAAGGGGGGCCCTGGCAGGGGCAGGTTTCTTCCAGCATCTAGCAGCTGCTTATGTCAAGTGTGGACAGACCAGTTCTTCAGAAAGGATCAGACAGATTATGAATAGTGGCTCACAGGAGTGATCAGACAGCAAATATTTTAACAGCTTCATGGCATGTCTTCACAGCTGCTGAGTCAAACCACACCAAGAAAAATAAGCAAGTAACGCTAGTGCTACTTCTGTTCTGTTTAAACAAGCCATGCCGATTGCCCCAACCTGCCTACAAATGTGACCTCCCAAGGAAAGGGCTTGACTGTGGAAGGAACAATGAACACAGTTCTCTCGGGGCTAGTCCATTCAAAACAACTACAAATTCAAAGACATCCGCAAACCCGCCTTAAGCACATAATATCGCCCAGTTAACCTTCAGGAAACATCTAATGTGTCCCACTGACTTTTAAGCAAATCAATACCACGCGACTTAGCAATAAGGGCTGAAAGCCTGTTTGACAGTCTGACTCCAGCTGAAGAAGCTCATGCTGTGAAGAGCGGCAGCAGGAGCTTTTACTTTGCCCTGTATGCCTTGTAGATCAAGATACATGCAAGTGAAAGTCCATAGAAGGCAAGGAGGATATGAGGACTGTGTGTCCAGTGAAGTCCTCTCCTCTCAGCTTTGTCTAGTTAACCTTATTGACTGAAGACTGTGTGATGTGAAGACACTCAACAGTCTCTTTAGCCTCCCGTTGCCTCATCAAAGGGAATAAAGCCACACAAGGGTCTGCGCTGGAAGCGCTATGTAATACAACCCCTTTAACACACCACACTAGAAAGTGAACTTTGCATTCGGAACTTAAATAAGCAGTTATCGGCTAAACCTCGTGATTTTTCAAATGCTTTAGTCAGTCATTTGAGTGGTTTAATGTGAAATTAATTGAAAAGTAATCTGACCAACTCAGTATATTTAAAACAGTGTCCATTTAAGTTACTTTCTAAAACCATCACGACACCATGTGTCACGTGTTGTGAGTTTTTAAATATCATTTTGATAATGGTAAAATAATGATAATTATGTTTTCTTTAGGGATTTTATCCACCGCTACGATAGGCTACAATACCCCTGGTTAGAATAAGCAGTTCAGGTAATAGACAGATGGATTTTCCTTACCTTCTTTAGTTTAGGTCATAAACTGTCTCAAAGCTATCATACAGAAAAGTGTCAGTTATCCGTCCACCTATTCAGAACCATGTCAAGCTATATTACGTTTGAGCTTTTAGAGGAGTTAATTGCTTCAGTTTTCTGGTTCCAACCACCGCTGTGAACAATTCTGATTCAGCGTCTTTACACCTGAGCGTTTCACTGTGTAATGAGTAATGCAGTGGTATAAGTCCCTTTTAAGCGTGGGACCACGGGTTCAGCTTCTGTGTTTTAAACAAAACTTTAAAAATCGGCTACTCAAATTGTCCACATTTCCCCAGAATACATAAACACACTGACATTTTCTTCTCTTTCACGTCATTCATGTTTCTTTAAGTGAATGACTTTACAGAATGGTAAATCTGCCGTATATCTAATTCCTCATGAGGGGAAAAAAGAAAGGAAACTTCAGTGCTTGGTTAAACTGGACGCTGGCAAAGAAACACTGAGTTTTTATTCTTCCAAGACAGAATTTTTCATGTTGCCCGTGACCCCTTTGCCGTCTGAGGGCAAACTGCTGTTTCGCACCACGCTTCGCCTGAATCTCCCTCGCTTTCACACCAAGGGAGCGCGAGCCGATTATGTGGTAAAGACCACCTCACATGACTCTGCTCCTTCACGGCAGATGCCGATTATTTGAATGCAAATGCTGGGCAATTTTTTCTGCTTAGAGCGACATTAATTGCCCTTACTACTAATGCCTGGGCTGGCGGTGAAGGACTTCGCAGTTCTGTGAGTAGCTTTCATCTGGCAGATAAATGAGCAAGCCAGACTTTCGATTAAACCCCAGTTACAGCTATCAGCATCATCTGGCACTGTTGTTTGGATACGACTTGCCTGAGTCTTATTTAACTGCAAGCAGAATGTATAACCTATGGCAAGAGAAACTTTGTTGAGTTTAGTTTTTTTCCACTTCTTGTAAAAATATCATATATAAAGTTTTATTTGATTGGATTTTTTTTAAAAAAAGGTTATATGCCATAAATGTAAGACAGTTGAACTGTTGATCGCATCCCCTGGTCTACAGTCCAACAGAGCCAGTACAGGTGGGCTGTTCAGAAGGCAAAGCAGACATCAGCATCCACACTTCAGACAAGTGAATGATGGAGATGGAGGAAGGTGACTGTGGACATTTCCTCCATCCCAGATAGATATATGAGACCATGCATGGGAACTTAGTGCTGCTGGTGAATATAGCCTGTGTGTTAAATCTCCCTACAGACCTACTAGTAGTACTGAGTTCACATCCAAGGTCCCATGTACGCATCCTTCCTCGATCTCAATCATTCACGTGTCTGGAGTGTAGATGCTGATGTCTGTTGTGTCTCCTGGACATCCAGCCCACCAGTACTGAGGATCTCCTGTCTCTTTAGACCAGGGGGATGCGATAAGCATCATAAATGAGCCACCATCACTCAGTAATTTAATCATCTGCTGTATCGTTTATTAATGAGATCCTGCATGGATCACTGGGTCGATAACATCTAAAACCCCGACCCCAGGCTAATAACCAGGGGGTGGTTGAATGGGAAAAGGTGGAACTTGTAGACTGTCAGAAGGTGTACTAACAGACCACGGTACTATTCTACATCAGAGAGGGCAGAGTGGTGGCAGAGTCCTGCTATCAGACTCATTCAGTTTATCCCGGCTGAAAAATTAATACGACCCCAGCTGTCAGCTGGAGGGTCCGGCTTGTGGACGCTTCCGCGTCTCACATTAGTATTCGCGGCCACGTCTCTCTCACACACGCGTAGAGGTTGTGGTTTTAGGACTGAAATGCAGTTGTGGTATAGGCTCCAAGAACTCACCTGACACGAAACAGCAACCTGCGGTTCATCTCGGTGCTGGTTTTGGAGAACTGAAGCGGAGATACGAAGGTCCTCTTCTGCGTCTCTGTTCCTCACGGTGAGTATATCCACATGGAGAAGAGAAGTGTCCCCGGTTATTCTCAGAGAAATGTGAGACAGCAGGTCTGAGCTGAGTGTCTCACAGCCTGACCGGTATCAGCTCAGAGTAAGAGCAACACGCGGAGCCTACTGAGGGTCTCTACAGGGGGTTCACCGGTCCGGGGCTCGCTCACACACCGCGGCCAGTTCCTCCACATTCCCTCACTGGAGGAGGCTCTCCTCTCTCCCTCAGCGGCACCACCTCACTCCCCCACGCTTTCTTTCGGGCTGCAGAGTCGCTGCGGACATCCACAACACACACAGACTCTCACGGTATCTCGATTTCTCTCTACCTCTCTCTCGCTCTATGCTCGATCACTTATCCGACGGGAGCGCACCGGACCCACAAGAGCCTAACCAAAGACTGACGGTGTACGACATTACTCTCCCTCTTTCTCACACACGAGATCTCTCTCTCTCTCTCTCTCTTTAACTCAAACACGCTCTCACACACGCGCGCAGTCTCTCTCACACACGAGCTCAGCCCCCCCCACTCACACACACACACACACGCAGTCTCTCTCTCACACACACACGCACTCTCTCTCTCTCCCTCTCTCTTTCTCTCTCTCTCACACGCACACACGAGCTCTGTCTCTCTATCACACACAGACTCAATCCCCCTCTCTCTCAGTATCTGTCACACACGCGCTCAGTCGCTCTCTCCCTCTCTCTCTCTCTCTCTCTCTCACACACACACACACACACACACACACACACAAACTGTCCCACTCCCGCTCTCTCTCTCTCTCTCACACACACACACACACATCTCTCTCGTTCTGTCTGATATTATCGTGTCGCATATTTTAACCGCTGCAGCGCGAGGCAGAACACTTTCGAAACGATTAATGAATGAATGAATAATGAAAAGAGAAAGAAACATCCCACTCTAGGGACTTTAGATCAGAGGTTGCAGGCTCTGATTCTAACAAAATAACACAACACACACACAAGTCAATAAAGGAGGCTACACATCACTGTGTATATATACACTCTGCGTATTCAGTAGACACTCAGACTTAAACGTATACACTAAACACATTCAACACAACACACAGGCTATATAATATTATATCTTTTTTTTTGTGTTGTAGGATTGGGCATCGGCCACATTAATGTGCGTGTGGGAGATGTATGAGCGTGTGCGTGAGACGAAAGGGACTGTGTGTGTGTGTGTGTGTGAGAGAGAGAGAGAGAGAGAGAGAGAGAGAGAGAGAGAGAGAGCTTAGAAATGGAAGGGACGGCGTGTGTGTGCGCGTGTGTTCAGAGATGTAAGGGACGGCGTGTGTGTTCAGAAATGGAAGGGACCGTGTGTGTGTGTGTGTGTGTGTGTGCAGAGACGGAACAGGGAAGAAAACTTCTTAGATTGGACCAGACAGCAAATCTTTGCAAAAGCATCCAGGAGAGTGGTCTTGAGAGACCCCTTCAGCATGTGACGTTGCCCCCCTCAGAATGACGTCTTGTAGGCGATTTACGGAGACAACAATTGCCTTTAAACACAGAAAACTACATCTAAACCCAGACGTGAAACTATATCGACGATAAAATATTTAGGAAGTGAAAGACTTCATGTGGGAGTTTCAGAGAGAGAAGAGAATGACAGAGACAGGGAGAGAAAAGAGAATGACTGAGAAAGGAGAATCTCGGGAAAAAAGAAGAAGAGGAGGAGAGCGAGAAGAAAAGACAATGAGAGGGAGATAGGAAGAAACGAGAATGAGAGAGGAAAAGAGAAGGACGGAGAGAGTTAGAGAGCGAGAGAGAGAGCGATGCCCAATGTCAACAAATCCGTTAGTGCAGTGCCATCTATGGGTAGAAATCTAAAACTGCATCTAGAACATCTTGCTCAGCCCACAGGGTCATAAAACAACATAAATGTTAACACCAAGTCATAGATTTCTGTTTCTGTATACTGTTAATTTTCAGAAAAACATTGTGTATAATTTGCCATTTAGACTCTAATGCATTCTGTGCATTTCTTTTGCTGTTACCAGTCATCTTATTATGTTGACATTGTTCCCAAAGTAGATGCCTTTTGGCTATTATTTGCTTTTAAACGTTAAAATAAAAAATTAAGCACTTGTATGTTAACCAGAGAGAGTTTTGTACTGAAACTGTTTCACGATGATCTGCCTACATGTAAAATGTCAGTAAGTTTATAAATGTGAATAGCATGCTTAAGTACCATTTCAGAACAGCAGGTTTTTTTTTTTTACCAAGAAATATGCAAATTTGACCAAAGTTCCCCAAGATCTTTGAGAGCTACTAAAAGAAACAATGAATGCATTTGTCACAATTTGTGCAAGTTGCCATTTACCTGCAACCCTGAAACTTGAAAATGGCACTCTATGTATAATCAATAGCTTGATATTTTTCAGCCTAAAAAATAGATTTCCCATTAGCCTGAACTCTTCATCTTTGCACTCAAGACGAGAGTTTCGAAGAGAGCATTGCGGGGGCACTTATCCTGTGATCCATCAATAATTTAGAGCAGGAAAGGGGACTGATGGCAGCCATCAAAAGTATTGCAAAACTGCCAGGGGGACGGCGACATTGAGCAACCGGTATGTAAGTACACTAAAAGCCTACGCCGCTTCTAAAAGATGGAGTCAATACCTGGAGGGCGTCCATATTGAAGTTCCACTGCACTAATTCTCAAATGCATCTTAGTCATTCTCTAGTAATCAAATACAAGGTTTTCTCAATCCATTAGTCACCAGTCTTTTCGGAGGAAGCGATGGTTGTAGGCCTGATTAGAAAATAATTGAAACGACTTTGTAAAGTTACTGCGAAAAGTCCTTTTTTGCTTTTATAAAGTACCCTCCAAGAAACATGTCTTTATATGAACTTAGTTCAGCGCCTTAGGCCCAAATGACATTTCTGTGCCCATTTCAGTGACTTTCTTTCTTACTTTCTGTAGTTCACTTATATCACAAAACACTTTAGTATAATTAATTTGTTAAAATGTTAACAAAGAGATTCAGAGTGATTTGATGTTATTTTTTCACAGTTGAGGTAATATCATTCCTATATAAGCTACACTGTATGCACAAAAGTATTGTGACATGCCTGTTTTTCAGGGTTCAGCATGGAAGAACTTGACTGGCCCACACAGAGCCTTCACCTCAACCCCATTCAACACCTTTCGGATGAACTGGAACAGAGATTGTGATCCAGGCCTTTTCATCCCTCAGTGAAAAGTGACCTTTCTGTCATACGTGAACACACGACAGCACACAGTGTGAACAGCACAAAATTCTTCCTCTGCATTTAACCCATTCACC
>JBBPDH010000130.1:16593341-16604212 GCA_037974565.1 Clupeocharax schoutedeni
CAGCAAAAACACAAGAGAACATTAGAATAAATGCAAACAAACAAGAAAGCTGTAAAAAGTATCAAGATTTATTTTTTTCCAAAAAGTTATTTCTATTTTGTGAGCTGGTTAGAAGAACACAGGTTTGGTTCCAGATTTCTGCTGGATGCCTCCAGTCATGTTCGGATTTATAAAGCTCTGTAAGCAACACACCTAATTTAATCTAATGAAGTAAAAAGAGTCGACCGAGGTATCTAATGGAAGCTACAAATAATACTGGGCTTCCATGAGGATGGAGGTCTGGAAATGGTCAAGTAAACACTTTGCCATACATGAAACTATGGTTTACTGTATTAATGCTATTTGTATTTACTGTAAAATTTGTGTTTTAACACTAACGTAACACTACTGCCCAGAAGCAAACAGCTTTTAAGTATATATATATATATATTCTCAGGTGCCTAAGACTTTTACACAGTACTATATATATATATAACAAAGGCTCCAAATGTGGAGCATTTAAAACCCCAAAATGAGCAGAGAAAGGTTATTTCTCGGACGGGGGAGTTTGGGGGAGGTCAGGGGGCCTCGTGGTGTTTTCAGGCAGAATGAGTTGGATTCTTGGTGATGTGCTGAGCTGATTTGCTGGGTGATCAGTTGACTGGGTGAGTAAGGTCCAGGGTGAGATGAAGGCGTGCTGTGTGTAATGCAAGCCGATGGCCCGCAGCAGGGCCGCCACTCAACCATTCGGGGATCAAAGTGCTCGCCGGCCGTGATTTCATAGTGAGCTGGAAGGTTTCAAAGGGGTTATCGCTCTGACGCTTTCTCCCCCCTCACCCATCACCATGTGTGCGAACATCACGAGGTGGGAGGCATCCTGCAGGCCCAGCAGGGCTTCCGTTCCTGCTGTCCTCTCAGCCGTGCCAGTGGACTCACAACACACACCGCAGCCACTGGACAAAGGACACTGCCCTGAAAGTATCTTTGGTCTTATTGAACCGACACCTATTTGTATTTGTCTTTGTTATTGCTATTGAACCCGATAATGTGAGAGTCTTTTATGCCAAAGTGAGTATAATTCAAATCTTATTGGAGATTATTAAGGATCTACAGTGAGATGAATTAAGTATGTTTCTAATAACTTAATGCCAGTTTGAGAAAGTCAAACGCTGGTATAAACAGTGCTCAGTGTGGTGCTTGATACAATCATGCTTGATAAGCTAAATAACTGCACTGGAATAAACTCACTTTTTAAAACACTCGTCACGCTTGGGGAATTTGGCTGCTGACATAAAAAAAAAGGCTTCACTGGAACTAAAGGGTCTGGCTCAAACCCTGAAAAATAGCCCCCTCCACCAGATTTTACAGCTGGCCATATACATTCCAGTGGGTAAGGCTCTCTCGGCATCTCTATAACCTGGATTCATCCATCAGACTACCAGATAGTGAAGCAAGATTCATCACTCCTGAGAACCCCTGAGTCCAGTGGCGATGTGCTACACACCACTTCATCCAAAGCTTGGCATTGTGCGTAGTGATCTTAGGCTTGCATGCAGCTGATTGGTCAAAAAGACCCACTTCATGATGCACAGATCTCGTGCTGATGTTGCTTTTAGAAGCCGTTTGAGACTGCAGTGAGTGATGCAATGTTTGGGAGATTATTGCATGCTATGACCATTAGCACTCGGTGGTCCTGCTCTGTAAGTTTGCATGCTGATGTTGTTCCTAGATGCTTTCATTTCACATGAATAGCTTATCTGAGCAGATCTAGCAGAACAGACATTTCCCAAACTGACTCGTAACAAAGGTGGCATTTTATGACAGTGCCGCATTAAGATCGCTGAGCTCTTCAGTATGGCTTATCCTACAGCCAGTGTTTGTCTAAGGAGACTACATGGTTGATTTTATTCTCTGTTTTAAGGTTTATTTTTACAGTGTGATATTAATTTCCAAATTCTTTTGTTTGCCTGGGAAAGGTCACATTGTTGGGATAGATGTGATTCAGAGATTTTTGTGTAATCAAGCTAATATTAGCATAGTCCCAATTCCTGCAAGGAAAGAATGTATAAGTCATTTAACCTTTTTTATGACAATTATGACCTTGGCAACCTTTTTATTTTGTCTTTAATATGAATCTGAAGGGGGAAATGAGAATGAAATATAGATGCCATTTTGGTCTTACCACCTTTATTCCTTTGTTAGTTGCAGTTTAACCTATAATTGCTTATTAAGTACATGTCATTGTTCAGTGCACTACAGTGCATATGGAAAAGGTGTCAGACCCCTTCAAGTTGTCCTTGTTTTGTTATGTCTAAGACTCTACTAAAGTGGATTAAATTAATATTTTCTATAGACAGTCTTCACACAATACCCTACAATGACAAAGCAGGTGTTTCCAGTGTATTGTAGAATGATTTAAAATTAAAAACTGAAATATTCCATTCCAAAAGTATTCAGACCATTTACTTAGGATCTTTGGTAGTAATGGCAGTATCAAGGAATGACCCTACAAGCTTTGCATGCCAAGCTTTGCATCTTTTGCCATTTTCTGTTATACTTTTGCCTACTGGTTCCTTGGTTACCTGCCTGACCAAGGCCCTTTGTCCCCAGTCACCCAGTTGGCGTGGGTGGGGCCAGATCTGGAAAGACTGGAGGTGGTTCTGAATAGCTTCTTTTTGAGAATGATTGAGGTTTCTGTACTCTTGGGAACCTTTAATTCTGCCATAATGTTCTTGTATCCTTCCCAAGATCTCAGTCTCACCATGACCCTGTCTTGTAGATCTGTTGTCAGTTCTCTTGCTCCTCATGGCTCGGTTTTCATCGTGATAAACCCCATCAGCTGTGGGCCCTTGTGGAACAGTCAAGGTAATGTGACCACATGTAAAGTGTATTTGTCATTTTTCATGTAATTGAGTATTATTTTTGTTATTTTGGGGGCCCACCGATTAGTTTATGTTTCTGTTTGTGTAATTTCAGCTGGTGCTCTTTGGTTCTTCAACTGTATGTAGGAACTCCAGGCTCCACGAAACTAAGCTCCTTCATTTTACCTCTTAAAATGACCTTAATTATGACCTACAGGAAATTAAGGAAAATGCATGGAAAATGTACACAGTTTAAGGCTGATTATGAGGTAAAACTACTGAATTTTCCTCTTACCTTTTAAAATGTGCCCTATAAATAATAGAACCTCCTGAATTAACAGGTAGGGTTAAGCACATTTTAAGTACATTGTGTTTTGAAGTGAGGATTGGTGACTTTTTTTAATTATGCCTTTCTTAATAAGTCCTATTGAGTTCAATTTGGCACAGGTGTAGTGTAGCTAACTTGTACAAGCTTCTCAAAGATCCTCTACAAGAAGTAGGATGCAAAGGATGGTCTGTAAAGGAGTGTAAAGGGTCGGAAATACTTTTGTAATTGGGATATTTCAGCTTGTATTTTGAATAATTTAACAAAACACTTGTTTTTACTTCATTCCTGTGGAGTAATATGTGTAGACAGTATAAACATATGAAATGAATCCATTTTAGGATCAGTCTGAGACATGACTAAACAAGGACAACTTGAAGAGGTCTGAAAAGTTTCCGTATACACTGTAGAAGTACTCAGACAAGTAGACCATAACATTATTGATCTTGACAACACTAACAACATTGTCTTATTGCCCACACACACTCTCTCCATCAAATATACACATACACACTGTCTTTGACTGTGAATGCTGTCACTAGCGGAAAGCTCTGTGGGTCAACTGGTGTCCACCGCAGACGCACAGGTGTTGGCCCCTTGTTACTGGGCCACCCAGAGAGTCGGCCTGCGGTTAGAGCCACTGCCACAACACTGGAGGCAGGATCACAAACAGTTGAGCTCCTTTCTTCCTCACATTGTCACTCGACAGAGGTGTGATAGAGAGGAAAGGAGAGAGAAACAGAGAAGGACAAGCCTTTAAGGGAGGGGGGATGTTAGGGGGGGGTTGCAACAACAGTTCTCCGTCTCACACATATACACACAAGGCCTTGTTGGGAAAGTGAAAGGAAGGGTTTGCGCCAAAGGTCAGAGTTACAAAGCCTTCTTGAAGCAACGTTAACTACCAGCAGCTGAACTCTATTATATATGGGAGCAAACCCATGTCTAGGGTCATAAAGGTCAACTTCTTCACTGAATTGTCATGTCCGTGTTGGTTGATCTCCATCGTGATGGTTGTTCACCTTTGCATTGTCATTCCAGCACCCAAAAAACATTCATCATCGCTTTGGGACTCTGATCATATCTGATGGAAACTACAGCTTGAAATGCCTGTCTGTATTCAACTTAAGCGTTTACAGAGAGACGGATCGTGTTCGGACACCTTTTCTGAAATATTTGTTTGAAGTTGGATTTAAATGTAACACCAATTTCTCCTTTATTTACCCCTAATTTTGTTTTTGTTTCTATTGTGTTCTTCTTATTCAACTGGGGTCCATTGTTAGACTGTCAGTTAAAGCCATTAACTGATGAATACTTTAGTTAAAAAGGAATTGGAACATACTTAACAATAGTTGTCAGGTAGGTTTTGTTAAATTTGTTAAATATTGTGAATCAATAGCCTTACAACGATGATCAGTTTTTGCTACAAGGTGATAAAATTTTTACTTACAATATATAACGAATTTTTAATAATTAAACAAGGCCATTCATATTGGCTTGAAGTAAAAGGCCTATAGAAACCAATACTCATAAGAAAGTGCCACAAAGGGTTCTTGTGTGATGTCATATTGTTCACAGTAGGGAAGATAAGAATTAGTCTCTAAAAAAATGTTTTTACATAAAATTCCTAAACATCCTCTGCCTGATGTCTGAAACATGTTTTACAATAGTTCTGAGATGAACCCTATGTTCATATTTCATGTTCATGTTTTCTTTACTCTAACAAATAGCCCAGCACATGGTGAGCTTGTTAATTAGTTAATGATTTGGATAAATCATAAAGAATTTAGGCTGGGATCATAAATTTAGGCCAGATAAAAGAGCTAATGGAAACACCTCAAGTTGCTGCACTCTGGGGAACTTTGAAAATTTCATCAAATAAAAAAAGCTCAGGACTTCTCAGTTTATGGAGAGACAATCACCCACCGGGGACTCAGTAATTGCCAGCAGCTTCAACGCATTTGGCACTGCGTGTATGCCTGCATGTGTGTGTTTGCGTGCTGAGTGCTGAGCAGTGCTCATTGTGTTGAAGTGTTTATTACTATTTTGTCCTTGCTTGAAGGCATCTTGCTGACGGGGAGATGGCGGGAATGTGCTGCAATCTCACACACAATGTGTGCCACACACACACACACACACACACACACACACACACACATTAGCGCACAGATGGCCCAACCTTCAACACGTCAGCACTCAGATCACAGTCACAGCCACGCTATCAAACGTCTGCAGGAGAGATCAGGATAAACAACAACAACAAGAAAAACAATTAAGATCTCTTTGCTTAAACCAGACATCAATTTACAGCCCTACTTTACTCTCATAAGGAGCAGATATATCTCTGTCCCCCATACACAAACACACACACACACATTCAAATATGTGCGCACGCACACACATAAAAAAAAACATCTTACATTACATTAACTTTACATTTAAGGTTTTGTCTTTTTTTCTGAAAAGCCATTTTTTAGTAGATACAAGATAAATGCACTGCTACTTTACACGCCATCCTGCCCAAACACACATCCTTTTACATAAATATACTTTTTATAAGAGAGTGTGACGCTAAAAGACTAACACGTTGAGATTTAAGTGGGATCTAGGACAATTTGTCATGTACATCATCAGACTCTGGTCAAGATGGGTTTCTTTCTGATGAATGATTATGTAAAAGGTTTCACACAGTCTCTCTCTCTCTCTCTCTCTCTCTCTATTACAAACACACACTCATGCCACCCTTGTGCTCTCTGTTGCCCCTCTTTCTCCTAATGTTAATAATAGATCGGGAGTTTGTTTGAAACAGATCGGGAGTTTGGAGTGGGTGAATGTGTCACTCAGTGAAACCATGAATTAGTGATACATGGGTCAGTGTTTTTAATGACCCACACCTGCGTGACCCATAATGACGTGTCCTGCACACCCATGAAATGTTCGAATAAACTGACCTAAACCTGCAAGGGCATCACTACCATAGGTTATTAGAAGGATATATATAGAGTCGATGGAAAAGTGTGCTAAGCAAAATGTGTGGAACTATAGCACAGGAGACTAACATCTGGGCAATGGATGTATTTCTCATCCAGTTACATTAACAAGTCAACAAAAATATACTGATAATGAACACTGTGTGTGTTTTAAAAATCTAGATTAATATCACTGTAATCTTGGAATTAATAAAGATTAATCTAGATTAAAATTTTAGTCTAGATTCATCTAAATTAAAATGGCTCATTTGAATTCTGCAGAAGGTTTGAAGCCCCCCCCCAAATGATCCCTAATCACCCTAAATATTTAGTCATTATTCTATTTTTAAATGATATATCCAAACATTTCATACAAGATATCACTGCGCGCAGATACGCACTTTACAAATAGAAACAAGACTGTTAATTGAAATGAAAATGAGTAAGTCTAGCTATCATTATTGAATTAAAATGATGTAGTGGCTGTTGAAGCTGCTGTAGATAGAAGGCGGGCATTAGGACCCAGGCGAAGCTACACGGTGCTGCAAGTAGCAACCGGAGCACATTTAGTAATATTTCTCAGGTAGCGCCGTTTGTACACAGTTTAACAGAACAACACTATGAGTGTCCATGACTGTCCACTTCTTAACTTTTCTTGTTTCCTTAAGTAAAAGGAAAGGTTTTGTGAAAAGTTTTCAGCCCTATATACACTAATTCATTCCTACAGCCCTGGGTGACGTCCATGTTTCGACGTAGTGTAGCGACCCTGCAGTAATGTTGTTTAGTGTTAGGTGTTCTGTTAGCTGAAATGTGTTAGAGATTGCATGAGCAGGATGGGGGCGGGGTATGTGTGTGACGGAATGAGAACGTGCGTGTGTGTGTGTGTGTGCGTGTGTGGCTGAAGGGGGAGAGCGAGCTGGAGAGAGAAGGCTAGGGAGCAGCTTGTAGTTGGGCTCTGTTATTTTTCTGTTTTACCGCGACATGGTTACGACCAACAGTAACCTGTTCACGACATAACTGTCATCCCTTCCAACCGTTCTGGTGACGTTACAGTATATATCCGAGCTAAAATATCAAGGTGAAAGTCTTCATAGCTAGCATAGTATAGACCCAGCTCCCAACCCAAATTTGTGAATATATTAACCCCGATATTTTTTTATCGCCCGATAAGTCTCACATTAACACCAATAATGGCCCACCACTAATAAAATACCATTTTAACCATTTTCAGTCATATTTTAGGCACTTAGTGAGGGTGATTAACCCATGTGTCTGATAACACAGATTAACGAAAAAACTTTTGTTGTCATCATCAGAAACCACAGCACCAGTTGTTCATGCTGATTTCAGATCTGCTTTTGTTTTTTGTTTTTCACATCAACTTTTTGAATTATGAGCAATATTAAGATTTGCAATAGACTTGCATGCGCTTTTATTAAAGCGCAGCACCAATCAAGTAACTCTTTCAATATTTTCAGTGTGAGGTCCAACAGGCCACACTGTAGCATAGATGTAATGATGTAATGTATCAGTCAGCTACCACTGTTTCTTCAAAAACGCTTAGCATATGATTATTATATGCTAACTATATCAGCTATTATGCAACATACTTCATCATGCAACAGCTTCATCAAAAAACTGTACGTGCGGGAAAAACTAAATACAGATTTGAAATCAGCACGCATAAAATATTGCTCTATATGGGACTCAGCAATATGACATTATTTAATTCTTCTCATAATAATGTCACAACACATTTTTCTGAGTTTGGATTTCATCTGTAATTAACCAACTCTATGTTTCATCATATATTATTGGATATAATGCAGCAGTGTGTGAAATCCTGAATTAAACCCATGTCTGATATTTAAATGGGGGGTTTCTGTTCTAACCTTATTAAGCCTCAGAAAAACATTTTAGTAATCAGTTGTTTATCAGGTTGTGAACTATGATGTGGAATTGATGTATCTTGATAATGACTTGGCTTTTGATTAGACCCATTTCCATTCCTCTGTGTTCAGCTCTCACTGAAATGGTGTTTCTTTGCCGAATGAGCAGAATTAAGGGAAGACATGTCCCGGTGATTCTGTGCGGCTCAGAGCAAATCAAACTCTCCGCTATTAAGCCAAACTGCGTTGCTTAATAGGGTAATCTCCTGTTGATTTTGTCATTATGCCCCCTACAATCAGAAATGAGGCATAGTGCACAAGCAAGACGTGCTGCTTTGCAAATTAATGAGGAGCCCTGGATGTCTACTCTCTGCACTGTTATTAAGTCAAAAGAATAATCCTCTGTTTCAAAGCTCAGTTCAGGAGGTTTTTGGCTCAGATTCTTTTTTTTTCAGAGCTGCCGAAATGACAGAAGATGTGACATTTTTCACGTTCAGCTTAATAGGTAGTGGATGCTACCTATGAAGATTGCGGCTTCTAATTTGTTCAATACGAAAAGCATTTAGAACGGTCCTTATTGATCTGGGACTCTATTTAAATTCCCCATTTGTATTTCCAGTTGACCTCTGGCACCCCAACAACATTTACTTTATGGCATATATCAGAGCAAATACAGCCTCGCTAATACAATCCCTAGCACGCTCACTGGTTTGTTTAAGCTTCAGTTGTTGATTAGAATTCCACAGATCAATACTAAAAAATGAAAACAAACACCTTTTTGCTGAAAAAGCAGAAGATGCACTGGCTCCAGTGTCTCATCACACAAAAAGCAATCTCCTACTGTCTCCTGTCTCACACACAGATGAATAAAACAGGAAGGAGGAATATGAAAATCCAATAGTGTTGTGAACAATGTATGGACAGCCACCATCAAGAACCAACATATGAACTGACGACCAGATTAGTTGACTTTTTACTGATGATGGATGCAGGACTTTGCACCAGTACACATGGACATTATAAGACTATTTCAGCCGGGCAGTGTTTCCCACGTCTCATGAGTAGTCCATCAGCCGAAGCATGTGTGATTTTTAAAGTCTAGTTGTTTCGTTTTGCTTTGTAACATACAGACTTCAGGCCTCATGGCTGTTGCTGTTGTTTCAAAAATGCTGTGTACTGTTGTCTACTATTTTACAGTTATATGGTGTAGGCGGGTGAAATTTTGTTGCCCTAGAATTTTGCCAACCCCAGCTTTAGGCATCGAAGTAACCAAAGTCTCACCGTTGACAACTGCATGAACATGCCAACCCTGGGTCCATGGAAGCTAAAAGCAATTTTATTGTGGGAGGGGTGTCTGTCTGTTGTCTAGGGTTGGGGAGGGTTACACAGAGCTATATGTCTCACTTGTTGCCCGGGAGGGGAAAAGTGGGGGCACATCCTCCGCACTATAATGGTTCCGGCACCCATGCCTTAGCTGATTAACTGTATCTGGAAAAAATATATTTTCCCCCAAACTATTCCTCTTAATGAATGAAAAATCCTCTTTTTCTGTTTTATGTGCAGTTATCAAGCCATTACATGATGCATTTTGTCTATTTATATAGTCATGCAGTGTCTTGACTCATTGACAACCTAAATCCTTCATGCTCAGTTAATCTAAAATGCTTCCACCCCCAGCTCCCTAAACCCCAAGGACATCAGATACGTTCCGTCTAAAGTTCATCCCAGTTCCATTCCTTCTCATCTCCCCCCAACCAACACAAATGGCAGCAGATGAGTTTCATTTCCTTGCATAGCTCCATTCCATTTGGCTAATGTCACTCTCCGTGCCGGAACATGGACAATGAGGCATTTACATTGCTATTACGTGTCAGGGCTCTTGATCTGCTGAGGAATGGAGGGAGTGGGATGGAGGTATGAGGTGAGACTGATGAGGGCTTACTAGCTGCTCATTCCTCCTTGACTTTCCCCCAGACGGGGATTTAGCACTTATGGATGGGTGTCCTGGAGAGGCTGTCCGAAGGCATTGAAACCTTAATCCTGCCTGGCCTTTCGCACAGTGCCTGGACAGAAGCCTAGATATTTAGGGGATGCAAATAGAGGGTCAGAAGCAGGAGGGATGGAGAGATTGAGTGGATCATGATGTGACATTGTTATTTGTACCATAAGCAATCACAGTGAAGGACACAGTGAGGTACAGGGGTCACAAAAGTGATACATGCTACACTCACATTACAGCCAAGAACACAAGTTTCCTTTTTTTACTGAGATCTGATCTTTCTTGAAGGTTCACATTTGTTGTTGGCCTTGGCTTATGAGCTTGTACTAGCCCATTATAACCATCATATCAATTCTAGAACTGTCCTGTATATTCATGGCATTAATTTATTATTCTACCCGTTCTACTGCATGAAAACAGATCCACTTAACATAACTGAGAGGCCAACCTGCTCCACTTATTCACAATCAAGGAAATACAAATAAGCTTTCATCGACCTCCTTTACTTTGTGACTGATTGGTTTAAATTTCCTACCTTTTTCTTTTGCTCTATAATTTTTTTATGAGATTTATGTTTGTGTGGCTCTGTGTATCTGAAACAGTCATAAATAATTTTCACATTACCGTTTCCAACATCACCTCATAGCTTACAATTAAAAGTTTTTTTTGGTTGGACTGACATAAGCAATGACAGTAATGAGATTTCAAGTGTAAAACTGTGCCACACAGAGCAGAATTGCACACCAAACGCAAACTAAACCACATCTATCTATTGATCTATCTATCTATCTGTCTATCTATCTATCTATCTATCTATCTATCTATCTATCTATCTATCTATCTATCTATCTA
>JBBPDH010000130.1:16634278-16644278 GCA_037974565.1 Clupeocharax schoutedeni
CACGGCGCCCGGGGAGCAGTGTGTGGGGACGGTACCTTGCTCAGGGTACCTCAGTGGTGCCTAGCGGCCTTGGGGATTGAACCCGGAATTTCTGGTTGCAGGGCGGATGCCTTAACCACTAGGCCATCCAACTGCCAATTAAAATCACATACCTAATACAAACAGCTTTCACTTGTAAGTACATGGACTTCACAAGGTACCCTATGTTGTGCTGTGATATCTTGCACCAAGCAGCAGAATCTGCAGGTTGCAAGGTGGGGCCTCCATAAATAAAATTAGTTTTGTAGCACAGCATACAGAGGCTAGATCTGACTGAGATCTGGAAAACCAAGTCATTGATTAGGTTGCTAATTATATTCACAGTCAGTGATCTGGGTGTGAATCCATAAAACATCCCTACTTCTTGTATAGTGTGCTCTGTAGGTTTTCAATTTTTTGTCCTTTACATTTAAATAGTGCACAGTCAGTCCATTTTGGAAATGCACGCACATACCTGAATCTCAAAAGGGTGTTTGTTAAACATATTTTACACTATTTTGATGCTGGAACCAGTATTTTTAGTGTACTATTTAAGACCTTTCTGAAACACACCAGAGGAATTTAATAAGACCTAGTGAAAAACATGACTGGTTGATTCCACTGTCAGTTACTATTACATTGTTGGATAATCCAAAATATCTAGCCAGATTCGAGACTTTCCCATTAGGCTTTTCAAGAATTTAACCAAAACTCAGCAAATAACTAAATAAATAACAACCTAAATATAAACACGATTCTTTTAAATCAAAAGAAAATAAAATTAACAGGAATGCATTTTAGCCCTCTCGAAACCATTAGGCCAGGAAATAAAACTGTGAACAATGAAAAAGTAACGCATTGAGCTGGATTTAAGTTTGTTCTTTCCACATTACTAAAATATTTTGCATCAACAAGTTTGTCTTTCAGTTTACTTACTTTAGCAATACTGCAGTAAAAAAGAGCAAAAACAGTAAGTTTATTAGGGGAGTACCAATATGAAAATTCTGCATCAATGCCAAACTCCACTATTACTGTACTGTACAGGTCAATTTAGTTATACAACTGTATGCAAATGTTGTCAAATTACATGCTCTGTTCAATTCCTAAGTGAAAATATGTGAACATATGGGGAATATTTTAAAGTGCCATGTCTGGTTATTTGTCCAGTTACTGGAAAAACATGTTTGTTAATGATAAATGATAAAAAAAAAAAAAGAAAAGCTATAGTGCTTGCATGGGCCACATGTGTATTGTCTTATTTTTCTAGATTTATTCAGCACATAAACAGTGAAGTGTGTTCTCTGTAGACTATGTACTTCTTATCATTCTCTGCTGATACTGATATTTAAATATATTTTAACATTTAGTTTGTTGCTTATTTTAAAAAAAAGGGGAAATTAGGTCATGAGGTTGGCTATACACCTAAAGACTATTTACATCTGTGCGTGTGTTTGTATATCAATGTGTAGAAATAGAGCAGGAGGATTTATCACTGCTTTGTTCACAAGATGAAGGTTAAATCTCCTCTCCCTCCCGGGCCCCTCACGCTTTGTCTCCTCTAACAGGAAACACCCTTCGGCCCTAAAAGCAAGCGTCACAGGAAGTGGGCCAAGCATGCAGAGAGAAGGCAAACAAGGCTTCTAGCGCAAACACAACGTCGCCTTAATGGCATCTCTTGAAAAGGCAGAGAAAAAGGCAGCAGTGAGAGGCCAGTGTGCACTCCCTGTCCTCCTAACCGGGGGCTGTAGCGAGGCAGAGGGTGAGACACAGTGCTTTTATAGGAGAAATAGATGTAAAACACAGACAAAGTGTGGGGGAGGGAGGCCTCCGGAACCCCGGGGCATCACTTTGTCCTCTATCAGGAGTGCTGACCTGTGGAGGACGAGGACACAAAACGGGCCTGCGAATGAGCAGTGGAGGAGAAGAAAAGAGCATCCAGAGCATCTAGTCATGACTGATGGCCAGGGCGGGCAGCACTTTGGGCCGGGAAGCTCTTATGAGTCTACTGAGTGAATGACAGGCCTTGAGGGCTGTCTACAAGAACAGAAGCTTTAACTGTAGTAAAAAAGTCAAGAATGTCTATCAAGAAAAAACGGACTGTTCTGAAATCATTGATATTAATATCAGTCAATATCATTTATATACTGATCTCTTCTATGTGGAGTAACACAGTCCTAACAACAATTTATTTTATTAATTCACTTAACTGTAACTGCATATTCAATAGGTTAACAAAATATAGGAACTATTATCCAGTAATGGCTGTTCAAAATACTGAATGGGAGGACAAATCTTTTAATAACTAATAGCTAATGACTACTTGCTAATGACATCTATTGATTGCTCAAACACATTAGAGAGCTTATTCTCAACTACAGCATTAAAACAATGAAAAGAGCTGCCTGGAAGCAGCTTGTGATATTTTAATGTTTTGATGTTGATTTGTAGCATTATCTAACGTACCATTACCCATGTGTGCCATTTATTTACTTTACTTTTTTATTTTAATCAATCTACATACCAGACCAGCTACAGCCAACAGAAAAATCCCTCTGTATTTCACAGTATATGACAAATGTTTCTGCATTAATTGCAGTAATATAATGACATATATTGTCTGTTTTGGACTGAAAAATATTTATTGTTAATCAGACCCACTCTTACTAGCACTGAGCCCAGACTACAGAGAAGCAGAGCTGGATTACAAAAACAGCCCAAATGGAGGGGACATTTCACTACATGTACTACTTCACAGTGCATTTGACATGAATCACAGAAAGATCGACAGCTTGGGCTAGAGGTTAATCAGCCCAATCATAGCCAATGCTTACTTTTCCTATTGCCTGCAGGAGGTGCTGTTATTCGAAGGTCTACAGACGTCTAGAGTCTGCTTCTGGTCAAAATACTATCTACATGCCAGATACAATATGAGCCATTTTTGATTCCTTTTTCTTTGAAAAGCAAAACTGGAACTAGCTCATGGTCGCAACCCTAATAGAGACCCTAATAAAGACATGGACCAATCGCAAATCAAATACATCAGACAAAAATATCAAAATTTGCAGGTGTGTACAGCAGAACTGCTTATTGACTGCACAATTCCTCGGTGCTCATGAGGATTCGGGCAGGAGGGGAAGGGATATAAATATCCCTGTGTGCCTGATGTTCTCCTAATCAACACTGTTTATTTGCAGATACTCATTAGTCAGTGCTTGGAATGCCATGATAGCGTAGCAAACTGAGTTGCCTTCTCCAGAATGTTTCAGGCATACAGGAGCATCTGCACAAAAGCTTTCTTTTGCACTGCACATTTTCAGGTTTATTTCAAGTAGACGATAGAGGCAAAAATGTTTATTTGTGCAAATTCCAAGGGGATGTGTGTGTGTGTGTGTGTGTGTATTTGCATGCTTGGCTGCTGTAGTGGCAGACATGCTCGACATGCTTGTGTGCCTGAGCCTGTTTGAGCGCTGTGTTTCTTAATTAACGTCTGCTCTCCTCTGGCCTGGCTCCGAATTAGCTGAGTAGCAGAATGTGACAGGCAATGTGTCAACCATAGCACAGCATCCAAGGGTCAAAGATGTTGTGTGGGTGTGTGTTTGTGCTTCTTAAATGTGTTCGAAGGGAACTTTATAAAACCTCTCTCTTACACTATAGCTTCAACTCAGAGAGGAGTCTGAATTTTTACTTTAGACATACTTAAGCCTGACTTTAATCCAAAACAACAATAAGAAAAAAAAATCATAAAAAACGTCTAGTAACTAGTCTAATCACAATTAGGAACCACATTTGCTTCATTTGTTGATTGAGTAACTATGAAGCATAGGATTCATAATAATACAAAGAGTGTCTTGACTAACTGATCCCAATTATCAACCAATCACTGACTGAGTAACTAAGGTGTTTTCTTGGTGTGGACCAACCTTTTCCCATTTATTAAATGTAATGATCATTTAAAAACTGTAGTTTATGTTTTCTAATGTTCTCCTTGTCTTGGCCTTAATTATATTGATTGTTCGTTTTCACCATGTAATAGAACATAAAAAATATAATCACACAAAAATACGTATAAGAACTCACACTGAGAGATCGCATAGTGTTAGTTATGGCTTACAATTCTGAATATCAAAATTGAATGTTCATGCCTTTCAGGCCTTTTCATTTAAAAACAGGTGGAATGAAAGCATTTAGATATTGCACTTAATATGAATGGTGCACTTAATAAGAGTTATCTCAATTACATATCAGAATTTGCAATATTGTACCCCTGTATGATGGGTTAATGCAAGGTTTTGCCCAAACATTTTCCTGAATATATTTCCTTTTCATTTCTTTCTCTCTGTCTTTGTCCCTCTCTCTTTCTTATTAGCGACACAGTCCATGTAGAATCCAGTATTGCTTACACCAATTAAGACATTAGACACACATGATTTCCTGCACCTCAGTCCCCCAGGGCAAAGAATAATTACTTTATTCCTTTCATATATGGGCCGTTCATGTTTGCTTCTTAGTATTCCCTTCTCTGGCACCTGCTTAAGAAACACGAACACACTTGCATGAATTCCTACACGCAATGGTTCATTTAGAGCACGAAGCTCCGCTGCTGAGTAAAGTGCCACTGAGAAGGAATGGGATGCTGAATGGGTTCAGCAGGGATCCATAAACCCTGAGAGGTAATGACCCCCGGGTCATTCGTGGGTCATTTACAATGCGGGGTTAAATACTTAATGAAGGCATTAGATTAAGTCGGTTTTAATTGCAGAGAAGAAAGCTAAACTTAGATGAGTACAAAACAATGGTACAATCCTCAGGGATGAGCTTAGACCCCTACTCATAGCAAAGTCTTCCTTTCGTTTTCATTTCCACTTCTGTTTACTTTGAATTTGTGAGAACTAGGGCATTAATAGCATGAAAATGATTGGGAATCATTTATCTTTACTTTTTTAAAATAACATTATCTTATATACTTAATTTCTACTTTTTGAGTGGAAGTTAAAATGTTTTAAATGTAAAGGTTTTTACAAAGGTTTCAATACATGATTTCAGTTTGTCTCAGGATAAACAAATTCAGGCAGATATGATGTATGCTGTTAAATATGATATTCTAATATATGATAAAAATGTAGATGTATAATTATAAGATGTATAATTTTATATATAAAAAACATCAAGTGTGTTCATTTGACCAGTACTGGACGTATTAAACAAATAAAAAGGAAAAGAATAGGTCAGTTACCAAGCTTGGACACCTGGGAATTTTTGTTTAGATACTAGGATCTTAATGAACTTTTATCTGTATCCTCAAGGTCAACATTTAAAAGTAATAGAGTTAAAATGTAAGAGTTACATTTTGTCAATAACCATGACAATAAATGTTAAAATAAGAAAAAGCCTTGTGAAGAAACAGCTTATAAGAGACATGGCTCCCTTATATAACACTCAAATATATCATTAAGTGGGTGCTGAATGTGTTAAATGGGCACTGGGATTAAATTTTAATGTTTACCATCTACCATTCTCAGACAGGTAACTCTTTTTTAGGTAACTCTTAAAAACAAAAGATAGATAGATAGATAATAACATTTTGAATTTATGTTATTATCTATAACATAACATTCTGTGGCTCCCTTCAACTCCAGTTTGAAAACCTCTGACACCAGTATTGTTTACTCCAGGCAGGCACAGAAGTGAAGGTTAAGTAGTTGTTTAAAGTAGGGGTCCTTTAACCCATAACCCACAACTCACTGTCAAAGTACATTCTGAGTTGAGTTGAACCAGAAACAAGGACCATCTGTAGGGGGCCTGTAGACTGGTTTGAAGACATTAGAGGCAGTTGGTGGCCTGGTGGTTAGGGAGTTGCCACTGTGATTTGAAGGTCATGGGTTTGAATTCCAGGTACCCTTGAATCCCAGATATCTATACACTGCTCCAAGGGTGCTGCAATCTGCTTCACTTGGTGAAAGGGTTAAACACAGAGAAAGAATTTCACACTGTGTGCCATGCTGTGGTGTGTTCACGTGTGACTATAAGTGGCCAAAAGGACGAGAAAAGTTAAAAAAGAGAGAATCTTCCAATACAAATGTGGAAAGGTTAATAATGAGACTGTATTTTGAGAGTGCTGCCACTGATCATGCACTACTGTGCAGTCCTGTGTAGCGACACGGTCAGTGGAGGCGACAGCTGATAATTGTATGTCATTTGAGTTGAGCTGTATGAGTGTGTGTGTGTGTGTCTGCCTGCCTCAGTGTCATGGCTGGGGACATACGCCTCTGCTTTTTGTATCAGCCCATCTCCGATTTCACTTCCTGTTAGCGGCCCTGTCAGTCAAGCCGGCAACCTGTCACTCATCAAGGTGCTTCACATGATTGTCAACACAAGTGTGAGTGAGACCCTACACTCCTCTTGGAATGTGTGTGCATGTGTATGAATGTGTGTATAGGCTGGCGGGGGGGGTGGGGGGTCTGATCTGTCACACACTCCTCTCCCATGATTGGCCATGACAGATCCGCTCAGTGAACACACACCAGTGAGCATCCTCCTCACACACACACACACACACACACACACACACAGAGCACGTGTCTGGGGATAAGTGTGTTCAGATTTGTCCATGGACACATAGAGTTAGGGGCACCCAGGCAAAACTTAAACACACATACACACACAAAGCAGGAGCACTACACGACCCATTCCTTAGATTCTTAAACACAGCACACAGTGTGAACAATGTGAAACTCTGCATTTAACCCATTCACCAAGCGAAACAGAAGGCAACTAGGAACACACCACCCAGGGAGCAGTGTGTAGGGATGGTATCTTGCTCAAGGGTACCTCAGTGGTGCCACTAGCAGTCATGGGATTCAAACTCACAACCTTCATATCATTGGGGCAACTCCCTAAACACCAGGTCTCCATCTGCCCCCCAAAAATCTTTATTTAGGTTTAGCCCTCTTGTTGGATTTTATAAAATGCATAGATGATCAAATCTGTGTCTTGCTCAGCTTGTTGCAGACCTAAAAACACATTTTTAGACAAAAGCAAGTAAAATTTAGATCCTGCTCCTAAAATGAAAGCTTTCGATGTTTTCCTTTTTTACAGTAAATACACTGTCAATGTAAGAATAAGTGAAGAACAAAAATAAATGTAGGCCAATATATGAGAAATTAAGAGGTATAATGAAGATACAGCTGTGTATGAATATAATGTACACTCTCTAGGTTATTTAAATGGCTACCAAAAACATAGTAATGAACCTTTGCAATGATGTGTTTTCAGACCAATATCTAATTAGAAATAACTGCTTTTTTGTTTGTTTGTTTGTTTGTTTTTTTTACCAAGGTTGGTTATTAAGAGTGTAGTTGTGTTGTGATAGTGTAGCTGGCCGTGCTGTGTGCTCTACAGTGGCCCAGTGGTAAATGTCACTGTGGCCTTGGGAGGTGGACTTTTTAGGTGCTTGACAAGATTCAGTGAGACAGTCAGTGTTGAAGACCCTGAGGACCAGAGACTAGAGCCCTCAAACATGCTGTTTACTCCCAAAAATACTCTCAACAATTAGCTCTTGACCTTAATACTGTAGACAGACCTAACCATCCACTGTCAGCACTCATCCAACAACTGACCTGAATTGGGTGATACCTAGCGACAATACTGGGAACAATGGGAAGCACTGGATTCCACTCAAGAAGCCAAACGTATCTGTATATTTGCTAGGGTGGTTTGGGCCCTAGTTTACATCAAGATTTAGTTTGGAAAAATATATTTGTAGTGAGATCATACAAACCTCTCTATTGCTTAAAAAGTCCAGCTGTCTGTTCTAATTGAAACACCTTATGCTTCACAATGTTTAGCCTTTGTTTCTTTATTCTTCTTGTAACTGTGTGTACTGAAATGTGTTTGGAAGTTTATGAGCTGAGCCCATTAAACTGTGATCCAGTAGCTTAGAGCACATTTAACCTTGTTTAACCAGGTACATCGTGCCTAGCTCTGTGTATTTGTGAAAGTGATCAATCGGTCATACGTGAACACACCACTGCACACAGTGTGAACAGCACGAAATTCACCCTCTGCATTTAACCCATTCACCAAGTGAAGCAGGGGGCAGCTACGAACACAGCGCCCGGCAGGGCTCTCAAGTTTACCCAAAACCTGCGCGTGAGATTCGGTTTGCCGATCGCGGAGCCGGGGGGTTGTGGTTCGGTTTGCTGAGCGAGGGGGGGTTTTTGGATGGGCTGTTGCCAAACCCTGAGCGGGCGGGGGGGTGCGGTGTTGCGAGGCAACAGGATAACAGCGTAGCACCCAACGTTGATGGTTGTGTTCAATGGGCAGCCTAGATTCTGCGTGAGAAATCTGAGGTGTGGCGTGTGAAGACAGTCAGATGCGTGTGTCTCACGCTCAGAGCCTGTTTATATATAAATGGACTTCCCTGAAGAAGATCCTGTTGAGTGGACAGTCACAGAGTCTAACGTATGACTGAAAAACCTGGCAGGAATGTTTTCTTCTTGTTCTTGTTATTATAGTTTTGGTTATTATTTCTTGTCTTTCTTTTAGTAAAGCTTAAAAACGTTTTCTTTTAAAAACTATACGTTTGGCAGTTTCTTCAGTGGACTACAGTGGTCCCAATAAGGAAGGAAGTGGCAGCTAGAGATGAGACTTCCACTAATAGTTTGCCAAGAGAGTAATGGCACCGACACGGTTTTGAAAGGGCCGTGTGTTTCTCATATTTTCCTTGAGCACTTCCTAATCAGGTGGGCTCTGTTCGCTGCCCGTGACCTCTGACCTCCTTCCTCATTCAAACAATGAAATGTGTGGAGCTAGAACCCAGACTGCTATACTGACAGGAAATGACATCTTTCTCTCCTGTTCTCTCCCTCAGGTTCTGGTAGTCGACCTTGGCAATAGTCGTTTCCTACGGCAGGTAAGATGTCCCACGTTTCCTATCAAAGCACTGCTTGAATAATTAGAAAAATCCTATTTTTGGGACTCGATACAAAACATGCGCCAACTTCATGAATAAACCACTGAACAGTGCAGAAAGCAGCACATGACTGTTTTATTCCTCGCTAAATAAAGTACAAATTAGTTGAACAGCAGTTCATATCTAATAATCTATTAAAGTTACTGTGTATCACGTTAAAATGAATAATTGAATTTGAGGTTTAAGGGGGTTACAGAATCTTTCACCATTTTACCCAGATGTTATTTAGAGTACAGTTTTTGCTTCTTAAGCCTAGAACTGGAGCTGCACAGCTAACATTGTTAACAAGCACTAAGAGTTAACAGTGAACCAAATCGTTTATGTAAATACATCCCAAAACTCTCATCCAGCTCCTGAGTGCCACAGACTTGTCAGTGTAGTTTAATAGATACTATTGCTTACTGTAAGCTATAAACAATAAACCAAACACATGGTTTTCCATAGTGATGAAGGTTTGTTCATTTTTATAGCTCACTGTCACTCACACTGTGATCTAAATCACATCAACCTGGGTGCACTGGGTTGAGAGTTTGGGGAATATATTTACAGAAAAGATTTAAGTGAGAATGTTCTGTACCAGTCCTGTCTCCACACCTTGTGACCCTCCTTGGATCTCTTGACATCCTCTTTCTCTTTGTGTGTCCTCATTAGATGGACGATGAAGACTCCATTCTGCCCCACAAGCTGCAGGCCGCTCTGGAGCATGTTCTAGACAGGAGGAGGGAGCTCGCCTGTGACAGAGGAGACCTTCCCAATGGTACATCATCTGCTTCAGGAAGGCCAACAGTCTCAAGAACCCGTGGAAATAAACTTCCACTTACGATACATTCAGTTTTTAAAACCAATACCTTCAGTTGATAATGCAGTAGTCTCGCGTAGCCAGACCTTCAGACTGCCGGCTGAAGGTCTGGAATTCATAGCCACTTTCTTTGGCCAAGTCCCGCCCATAAGGCCATTTGACCGACATGTCAAACAACCAATCACAGTTCGTTTCGTTCAGCGTCACGTTTC
>JBBPDH010000130.1:16663133-16675536 GCA_037974565.1 Clupeocharax schoutedeni
CCCTTGGTGGGGTATGAAGAAAACATTAGTGGAGAATGTAATCTCATCAAGAACCTTAATCTGGTAAGACGACAACAAGTCAACGAGTTTGCTATTGGTCAGTTAGGTCCATCTGAACGGTTTGATTGTTCATCTTTCTTGCTTTATTGTCAAGTAATCAACAGTAACATCCCTTGAAATGCTTATGTAGTATTTAGTGCATTACTTAGAGATAAAGCAGGAGAGCTGTAGTTGTAAAATCACAGTGCCATAAAATGTAATTGTGTAATTTAGGAGGGAAAAAACAGCATGTGATCATTTGTCACAATCCGACAATTAGGTGCTTCCGACTGATGAAGAAACCACATGCTATGGTTGATTGGCCGCAGGAACATATTATTGGCCAAATGTTACATTCTTAACATTGCATGAATAGTGTTGTGAGAATACTGTCATGTCTCTTTGTAATGTTTCATCAGATAATGACACAGGAGGTTAAGCTAGAAGGTGATCCCCAAGGTTTGGAGGTTGGGTTACAGAAATCTTCTAGAAATGACAATACAGTGGCTTACAGGTTTCTTTCAAGCCTTACTGGCTCTTCTTTAGGAAAAGTAAAAGAGTACAGAGTAACCCCCTTCTTCTTCCACAGGGCTGATGAATATGCATAGCATATCTTCAAAGTGTTCCACAATTCACTGCATTCTTACTAGACTGGTGATAACCAGCCATCTCATTTAACCATCAGCACCTTCCCTGCACAAATTCAGCATTCAGGATAATGAAGCTAAATTGCTTAATTGCCGCTCACTGCTTAGCAGGCTTAGTGTTAACTAACTATCTATGAGAATTACATACATCTTCATTTGCATTCAAATCCAAGTACCTCTCATTAGTCTGTCATACATTATTCAGTAATAATTAACCACAGGACAAGGTGACACCTAATTAATTTCAGGTTCTACATGTAATTGCAGATTTTTTTTTTCTGATAATCTCTTATATCTACACTGATTAGCCATACCATTTAGAACCACCTGCCTAATGTTGTGTAGGTTCCATTCATGCTGCCAAAACAGCTCTGACCTGTGAAGGCAAGAACTTGATCTCTTAAGGCGTGCTGTGGTATCGGGTACCAAGATGCTAACATAAGATCATTCCATGGGTGGGACTAGTTTGTCCAGTACATCCCACAGATACCAGTTCACCACTAACATGTCTTTGTCATGTTCCTTAAACCATTACTGAACAATGTTTGCAATGTTGTATGGAACATTATACTGCTCTAAATGAATGCTCTTGCCAAGATCTGCAACAATGTTTAGGTAGGTGTTTGCTTTACTTTCCATAGTCCATCCTGGTGCCATCTCCTCCCCAGGTACACAGACCCAGCTGTCCACATGGTATTAAAAAAAGGATGTGATTCTTCTAACCAGGCCTCTTTCTACCATTCTACATGATCTGTGTCCATTTTAGGTGGATTTGATGATGTGATGTATAGGTGTTTTCTGACACCTTTCTGTCACAGCCTGCATTAACTTTATCAGCAATTTGTGCAACAATGACTCTTCTTTGGGATCACACCAGATAATCCAGCCCTCGCTGCCCATAAGTATTAAACCCATGACTCTGTCGTGTTAAAAAATGTCCTTCCATGGACCATACTTGATAGATATTAATCCCTGCATACCAGTAAGACCTACCACTTGGAAGATGATCTGACCCAGCTACCTCAGCATCACAAAATCTTTCAAATTCTAATCCAACTTCAGGAACTGACAATTCACTTGCTGCCTACAATATCCCACCATTTGACAGGTTGCTATTGTAATGAGTTAATCAGTGTTATTCTACTGTGGTTTTAAATTGTTGTGGCTCAGATTATGTAGTGGTATGCTTATCAGATCTTACATAACATGAATACCTAACCTTAGAAATACCTAAGAATTTGACACTGAGAACACTGCATCTGGTGACTCTGTAGAAAGCTTTCTCTGAAACTGAACTTTTACATTCTTTACTTTACAAATACTGTTCCAGTTTGGTCCGGCCTTGTTCAAACAATGTTCTGCCGAGGAGTCAGACGACGCCGATGGATTTCTTAACCCTGTAGTGGTCTTTCTCTCAATTGTGGTTTTTGTATTTGCTTTTAATTTGTATCGATCTTTCTCCCCGCCTTCAATTTTACTGATGTCAAAGAGGTGAGAGAGCATTACAATGTACAACGTTTTCTCCCCCTCTCTTATCAGGCGGGAAATGAAAAGCAAATGGCAACTTTTTGCCGGGCCGTGCGGCCGCCTGGGTGAATGGGGCTTTGAAGCGCAGGCCGAAATTGAAAAGGTCGCGAGTTCAGCTCACCGGACAATGACAGGCCTCTCCTTCCTCTCTCCTGGGGAGATTAAAAGAGTCAGCAAGATAAGGCGGGGGGAATCAGCCATCACCATTTTTTTTTCTCTTCTTCTTCTTTTTTGTGTTTGGTTACCCAATTGAATGAGACAGAAGCGCTGGTGTTTGCCAAAAGACAGGGGAACAGTAAAAGACTGAATAACTGGCTGCCCTTGGATTGATCTTCAGCCATTGGACACTTTTGTCTCTTGTTTGGAAAGAGGAAGCTGGAGGCAGACAAAACAAATCAATAACAGAGCAATGAAAGGATCAGTAGAGGTGATTGCGCATGATATGATAACAGACTCCATGCCGCAAAATAGAGACATTCTTCTTTCCCCTCATAGGCTTCCACTCAGATTGGAACACTTTATTCCATCCCGAAGCCTTAGACTAACCCTGTTAAGATGCTGCATAATCCATTCAGAAATTTCAAGGTTGTATTTGTGTGACTTCCTATCCCACTCCTTCTCAGCATTTGACTGTAAAACCAGCTGTTAACCCCTCCTGTTGCTTCAGGTTAACACAGAAGGCAGTTATTAATCCTCCATTGTGTAATGTTGCTTCTAGGCAACACAGACATTAAAGTAGATTTTATGCTTCTGCAATGTTATGTTAAGGTTGGAAAACAGCTTTTATACAACCATACATTTCTCAATATGAAATAATATTCATTTTATATATGTATGAACAGAAACATTGTTAGATAAGTATTAATTTATATTCAAGCTAACATTACTGCTGTGGCAAATTTATTGCCATTCTCCATGCCTCCATCTGGACGATTTTTGATTTGTTTCTTTAGATTTCCCTCATTTATGTGTGTCAATAGAGGAAAAAACAATGGGAAAGGATGGGATTAACATTTATACAGCTTTGTGTTTGTTTTAATGAATTTATTTCAGAAATGACCAGTATGACATTCGACCTGTTGGGAATAAAGCATTGTAAAAAGTTCAACTCATGTTTTCCTTATGGTCAGCAAGGCAACAGACAAATCAGCATGAAAACTTTACAGAAGTGCAGGTCCAGATCCCTAATGACCAATTTGAGGATGACTAACAGAGGCTCATACATACAGGCTCATAGAGGAAAGTAATGTGTCAGAGAGATCTGGCTGGTGATGGTGTCAGACATAAACAAAACACCCCTGGTGAGAAGTTCAATATGAGTGTAAGGTTAACCTTACTTGAAAAGATGAAAAGTTAATTCAAGGTTGAAAGTCATGATCATGGTAGACGTTCTAGACAGAGTGAAGGGAAAGTGACCATTCTGTCATACGTGAACACACCACAGCACGCTAAATTCTTCCTTTGCATTGAACCCATTCACCAAGTGAAGCAGCGGGCAGCCAGGAACACAGCGCGCGGGGAGCAATGTGTGGGGACGGTACCTTGCTCAGGGGACCTCAGAGGTGCTTAATCTTAAAAAATAAAGCTGCTTCTGTAAGAACTATTTTTGTACATAAAATGCAGGTTACAGAATTTTAAAGAGTCTCCCTCGAATGTGAATTCCTACCAATTCAAGGTTGTCGACCATTTGAGAAACTTTTAACAGTGTAGTGCTGGAACATATCTTTCCATATTTTGCAAATCACTGCTTAATATTACTGCAATTTGAGGTGAAATTCTCAGGAGCAATGTGCCAGCTGCTGCCTTAAACAGCTACTTCCTTATTTATAGATTTCTACCATAACCCCCATTTAAATATTTATCGGCGTCATAAGCGTCTTGTTGCTCAGATACCCAAAATCATGGGAAACAAGAAACCGAAGATTACACTGTGCTGCGTGCTGTTGATCTTGTCCTGAGGTTTTCAATTAGTATTTTGAAGGAGGCGTGAATACCTTTTCCATATATGAGAGGGTCCACCTGTGGATGTGGGCTGGCATGGCTTCAATCACACAGCACATTATTTATTAAAGAAGCTGTCCTCTGCTATTACCACATGATAGAAACCCTCATTATTGACCTTATCACGACTATCCTGACACAAATATGCCATATTGAGCAAGGCAGACAAATCTCATAACACACACAAAGCTCCAGAGTACTGGACATTGTTTTTGTACAATGTATATATATATATATAAATACAAAGAAATCTACACAGATCAGAAATAAAGGAACATTTTAAAAGTCACACTATAAGAGTGAGAAAAACAATTCAACACAATCCATCAATGCACCTAGTGCTAGACTGTAGAAATTGCTAGCTGGTAGAATGAACTTCCATAAAAAAACAGAAAAGATAAAAAAGAGAAATAAATCCCTCTGCATTTAGATTTCTCTTGAAAGAGAATGTTTAAAGTCCAGCTCCTGGCGAGTTCCTGCGAAGCCCCTTGCTTTTCTCTCTGGCTGTGTGTGCCGGTGAATCTGCGAGCTGCCTGATCCCCCTGCCTCTCTGCCGACCCAATGTTTGAATTACAGTCTTTAAATGACAGCTCTGCCTCGCAGTCTTGCTGAGCAGCCTGGTGCTCCGTGGATTCAAAGGGCCGTTGAGCGGGCAGCCAGCGGCTGTCAGGGTGAGACAGGGGTGTGTATGTGTGCGGTGGTGAGATAACCTGTTTCGGACGGGCCCCTTCGTGGCCCCCTCTGACAGGCTTATTAACAGTAGCCCGCTGAGGGAGAGCGCCCTATCATCAGAGGAGATCTGGGGGGGCGGCAATGGGAAAGGAAAAATACCGTTATCACCAGAACACCAGGGATAAAGCCTGGTTCCCTCTGATAAATTAATTATTCCCTCTTATCTGTCACTCTCTTAAGCTGTCAAACAAACCCACCTAAACCGGGGAGGAAGTTCAGGTATAGAAGATTACCTGTGAAAAGGACATATGTAGATTGTGTACGTGAGGCCTTTACAGCCGGGGCAAATGTTGCTCGAGGATTCAGGTCAAATTCCATTACTCAGTAAGGGCTCTCCGACTTTAATGGAAGTTAAGTAAAAGGAACATTGCCAATTATTTCCCACATTTCTACAGTGTTATTTTAACCTTTTAACAGAACTCAGTGTTAAAGGAATCTGTTCCATGACTTTTCAGGCTTCATTTATCTCATACTGTCAATATAAGCATGACTTACTTAAACTCTTCTTATGGACTGTCCATGGATGCTGGAACCAGTATAGCAAGGGATGTGTCCCCCTCTCTTTTTAAAATCATTAGTCCCCCCCTTTACCATATGTAGAGAGCAACCCCTCAATTTTTTTTCTCCTGGACAGAGGCGAGATTTAGAGCACTGCATCCCCCCACATTAAAAATGCTTTCGCCACCCATGAACTGTCCAATATTTTAGCAACATAGGAAAAAAATACTTTCCCTTTTCCTTGTTTTTTTGGTAACCACATGAGATCATATTGTCGTTACAGGGTTTGTAGATCAAAACATTTTTCTGTTCAAGTATGTTGATATCGTAAATATTTTTTAATTAAAAAATGTGCATTTTTTCACCTAACTCATGTGTCACATGATAGATTACCTTCACATGCAGCACTGCGGGACTGAGCAGGAGACTTTTTACAGGACACGTACAGAAAGGCTACAGACTTTTTACCCAGAAACGGCTCAAATGGCCCTGTAGAGCAAAAAAATCAGTTATACAATATCAATTATACATGTCAAAAATTAAGTAAAATGTCCTTATCTGTAGGATGTGAAAGAGAAAGGTACATACATAAAATCAGTGCTGGCAATTTTTATAGTTAAATAAAAATGTGTGCAATTACATTTTTGCAGGAAAAGGCATCAGTACACAAAGCTTGTTTGGTGCAAAAATGTCAGTTTAACATCCAAACATATACTTTTACTTTCATTTAGTGCTTATGCACTGTGCAAAAAGAAATAGAAAACTGGGCTTATATGGGTAATGTATTAGCTCAAATACTGGCCTGGCAAGAGTCTTAACGTCTTATTTTTCTACGACCTGATGAAAGAAAAGGAACAGGAACTGAATTTAGCTACCATGGCTGTGTATTATAGATCTATTATAGATGTTTTTAGTTCTGTAAATACAGTTAAATGCCTTAAAATGATTGTCCATGGTAATCAAAGATGTGGCAGATTGGGTTGAAAAAGTTCACCATTAAGCTTTAAGACATTATTTCATTCTTTTCCTGCTAAAAACAACACCACTCTTCCAGCTTCAGCAGACAAAGGAAATAAATCTGCACTTAATTCTCAAAAATATGAAAATGCCTTGCTGTTGAGCTCTGTGTGTGAATTTCCGTCACAATGAGCCAGGAAAGATCTCGGCGTAAACAACATCAGGAGGTAAAAAATAAACACCCGTGGCTGCAGTCCACTGGAGGCTCAATCACAAAGAGCTTTTTCAAACCACCCAACAGTCTCTGGAGCCCAACCAGTGTGTGTTAAAGAGAGATGCCATGCCTCACTCTCCAGTGAACAATGGCACCGCAGACACAGCCAAGATAGCCTTCTGTTTAATTCATACAAACGGCAAATTGAATTATTAAACAGATCCTTTCACTCGGACAATTAATTGTTCTCTATTGACTAGCACAAGGACTGAAGATTATTTCCCTCTGCTAGGATTTACGCAGGGAATCAAACCCCAGAGATCCAGGAGCGTAATTACAGAGCATTTTACAATAAGACTTATTTTCTGTCATTATTTAGCTATTTGCATAATAGAACACATTCTTTATGGGATTATCTTAATTACTCATTTTATGAAAATATTATTTTCAGCCACCCACAGACACAGTCCACTGTGATTTAATCAAAGGAGCATCATTAAAGTGGCATAGAAAAGTTTTCTTTTTGTGTAAATATCAGGATACTGGCTTTTGAATGACTGATATCAAAAAAGGCTACATTATACAAATAATTAAACACAATAATCTTATTATTATGTATGAGTTTCCATGATAGACACATCGTTAAGATCTGTGATGCTGCATGTGCTAGCGTAGCATTATGAGCTCTGTCTCAGATTAGAGCAGTGGTGTACTTTCCTCAGGGGTTTTGAACAAGGGTGGAATGAATGACTTTGCCAGAATGAATAAAGAGCCAGTAACAAAGCACACAATATGCATCCTGTCTCACTAGGGCCGGCCGGTGGCATAGGCAATATAGGCAAATGCTAAGGGCGCCATCAATCCAGGGGGCGCCACAAACGGAGGAAGAAAAAAGTTCCACTATTCTTAAAACTTGTTGGTATTAATGTGTCTTAATATGAAAAGAACAATCCAACATAAATTCACCTGCTTAGCAAAGCCTAATAGTAGTAATAATAATAATATTAATAATAATAATAATAATGATACGTAACTTTCCTATGAGGCCTTTCTTGCCTAGGGTTCCAAATTTGTTAGGGCTGGGCCTGTGTCTCACACTCTAACTTGTAAAAAGCTCGCAATATAATGACTATTCTCAGTCTCCATGTGTAAAAAGTGCATCGACTTTAATGGCTACTGTCACAAGAAACCTGTCTCAACATAAAGAACTTTTTTTGGAATTACAACCATTTGCATTGGTTTGAGTGTCCCTAAACAAACCACATGCAACATACTCTTGGCCTTTTTAATGCTCTTTGCGAATCATGCAATAAAATTACTGTTTATTTTGTGAGTTTAATGTGCCAGAAAAGAAGTAAAACATAAAAAGCGATGACAAATGATTTATTTTATTTATGGTAAATACTGAAATGTATCATCATAGTATTTCAGTAAAATCTGTAGAAAGAAACATGTCATTTGACCACATTGAAACCATACTGTATGCAAATATAGACCTAGATTTGTCTTGTAGATCGATATAAAAAAATGCATTGACAAGACAATGTGATCACCTGGGCCTGGGCGGAGACAACAACAGGACACAGGCAGACATGATATAAAAGGGCAAAGCTAGGGTGAAGACTAGAACCAACACTAAAGACACAGGGTGAGCATATGGTACATGTAAACAAAGGCACAAGGCTGGAGAAAAGCATGACAAAATCAAAATGGACTTTTGATCAATAAAGATATTACTAAAAGAAAATATCAACAGAAACAATAACAAGAAAAACAAGTAGACCAAATGAAAGGTAGAGTAAACAAACAGTGAACTAGGAGATGCAACAACTAAGACAGCCTCTGCTGAGCTAGAAAACGGAAAGTAAAAGAATACAATTAAATGAAACAGGAATAAAACAGAAAACAACTGAGAATCCAATTAAGATCAAATAAAATGGTTGCAGGCTGAGTGGAGGTGGCTGGGGATTAGGTTTAAAACGTCTAAGTGAGTGGAGCTTTAAAGTATTCTGTAATGAACTCCAGCTTGCAGCTAAAAGAAGATTTTCCCAAACTCTCTTTGTGTGTTGTTCACAGAAAGCAAAGATGTAATATAATTGCATCTTGCATTGAGACAAACATACCATTTTGCCTTTGGTAGAGGCTCATTTTTGTTAATGGGTGGAGGCACGTCAACTTTGAATTTGGCAATGCCTGTTTCAAAAGAATGAAAATGATCACACTGTTAGTCTCCCGGTGGAGGGGTGCAGCAGTGGTGAAGCACCAAAGATCACAACCCTCCGCACCTGTTAATGAATACATCACTGTCAGCCGCTCGCATGCAGAAGACATCCTGACAGATCAAAGGCATGGAGCAATTCCTATGTGGACGCTTTGGGTCTCTCTACAACGCTCTGTCTCTTTGAAGATGCAAAGACCCTCGCCCTCTGAGGTCTTAAGTGAGATGACTGCTCGTGCCAATGTCAAAGCATGACCTATAACACCTCCAGGGAGCTCACTGAAGATACCCCTCCAGCCCACCCCCCTCCAGCTCCTACCAGATGTGTCTGGCATGACTTGCTCTATGACAGGCCTGGCAGTGCCTCTTCTCCCTTCAACAGAACATCACATATAAAAAGAAGCGAATGTGTGGAATACTAACATTCTTCATTCATATTTTATTAATCCCCAAATCACCACCTTTCAGTCTAAGACTTCAAAAAAAAATCTTGCAATTTTGCATTTTAAAGCAAATGTGAATAGCAGGAGATAAGAAGCGTTTTGTTTTCTGGAGGAACGATGGTGTTTGACAGGGGTCTACTGGGACCTCTGCTATTAAACATCTAAGCCAAAGGGGTCATGGAACTGAAAAAGCATTCAGTTGTCACTGTGCCGACACAGCTGTTTGCTTGACACAACTTTGTGTATTTGCAATTGTGTCTAAACAGCTCAGCAAGTGTCATGGCATTCTGATCGAGACACTGATCCACATCAGGAGAGACAAGACAGTCTGTAAACAAATGCATGGCAAAGCAGAGTCAAGGTCAAATCAGACTTTTCTCTCATTGCATTGCATATCGTCTCACTGAAATAAACTATTAGCCATAGGCTGACAATTAAAGAAACTCTCTGGCAGAACAAAGGCAGTTTGATCACAAATGTGGCATCAGAGAAGATGTGATGGGGATTATTATGATGGCTTGGATGAGAGGATGAGCAGCAGATGACTATGGTTGTTCTTTGTTCAATTAGATTTGGCAGTGGCTAACATAATACAGGACTGTAAAGAAGTGGGTTGACACGTACAAAATTCCCATCAAAAATGAAGAGAATTAATCAGGATGTATCTAAAATCCGCTTCTGCAGTTTTTCAACAGATCCTGACGTAGTGAACAGGCTCATGTCTATCAATTTTATCGTGTGGCTTGCATACCTAAACCTAGAAGAAAAATGTCAGAACCACAGCAGCATGTCTATCCAACATATTTGTTAGAGTGGTTTGAGACAAGAGCCAACAGACACATATAAAGGTACAAAGCATATTATTTACAATAGAATTTAATATACCAATATTGACCATATATATGAATTAATTAGCATATACTTTAACAAAAAATAATTTGGCAACTTTTCACATGACACATTTTGCTTATGTTACCCTTGTAGCTCCAGTGCAAAACTAAATAAAATATTTTTTTCCCAAATGTTACTGAATAATGTCTATTTATTTTCTTAACATAGTGCATATATATATATATAGAGCTCCAGTGTAAAACTTAAGAAGCAAACTTTAAAAACGAAATGTTTTCCCTAAATTACATTTGGAGAGGAGGAAGATTGTGTAAAGATAATTTGCAAGACTATCATGTTAAATACCTTCACCCAGGACGAAAGAAGAAAGGAAGAGTGAGGGAGGGATTGGGGGTTGGAGAATGATCAAAGCCACCATTACAGTCCCATGAATGCTGTTTACACTTGTAATAAAGCACCTGGAACACATCTTACACTCCCCCCTGTCATCATTAATGCATTTCACTACCTGCTGCAATCTGTTGTGCTTCCAGGCCGTCTGTAACGGGGGCCGCCTCATGCACTTGGTGTGAATCTATGCATGAATTAGTCAACAAGTGATATTTCTCACTACCTTATAGCTCAGCTATTTTTGCTCTCCATCTTTACTCTTCACTTTCCTTTTGCTGCAAATCTTCCTACTTCTCAAATACCCCTTAAACAAATGATGACCTGATAATTCGTTATATTTCCTTTACGTTTTATAATATCTGTAGCCCATTTCAAATCCGTGAAAGCTGAAGGTGGTCTTTGTGTGTAAACTTTCTGACAGACTTCCACAACTTCTCCCAAAACTGCCAACCCCGCTTCTCAGCAGGTCGGCCCACCCTGTTGGGTAGCTTGACAGCCCAGCAGTCTCCAGGCCTCTTCACAGGTGAGCTTCCAACCCCCCAACTCAGTGTTCGACCAGAGGAGAACCATTTGAATAAGTTTAATGAGCGCTGGAATCCATTAGTGTCAGGGACCTGACCCAGGCCAGATGGAGGCCTAGGCATTAGTAGTGCTATTTCCTTTAACAAGTGCTGAACTGCAGGCTGGAAAGGCCACAGCTGGCATGGAGTTGGCAGTGGTGTGTGTGTGCTTTAGAGGGAGTGTGCTTTTGTGTGGGGGAGGCAAAATTTCTGTAGAGGAGACAGCCTTTTCACAATCTTGCCATAATTCTTCTAAAGGTCAGGGTGATATTGGTATTGAGGCTGCTCTCCATGTTCACTTAAGTCTCTGACAGAAACACATCCACAATGGCTAATTTGATTTTGTGGAAAGTTTGCTACCTCCTTTTTACTAGCACTTTTATATGGGGTCTATTTTCTGGCTACTCGTTACTTCGATCATTTTTTTTTTCAGCTAAATATCTTTGTGTCCTCCACTGTTAAAAAAAAGAAAAAGAGTTAAGACTGAATGACTGTGGAGCTACTGGTGGGAAATATGACAACTGGTTATTGTTATCCAGGGCTATAAAGGTGTTGCAGTATGGATTACAGAATACCAGTTCAAATGTAATCTGCTGTAATCCAAGCCAAACAACTACTGCAGTCAAGTAACTTTTAACAAGACATCTTTAAACAAGACCTCAAATAAACTAGACTGATACCTGGCTGATAACATTTTAACCACATGCATTTTTCTTGAGTGTCCTGCCAGTCAGATTGAATTGCAATTGCTATGTGGCAAATAATATGCAAATGAGCTCATTCACCGTGACCACTTTCGTGTGTTGCTCCTAATTTTTCTGGAGGTGATGTCTTCCCCTTTGGCAGAACTGAGGGAGGCGCAGTTTCAGTCTAAGGAGGTCTGGGTTTAGGTTCTAAAAACTAACTTTGAGTGAATTATGCATTTACACAACTGGCAAAACAAGCCTTTGTTACAGATCACTTCTGAACTGATTTAAGCATTTTAATTGCGTCTGCAATTTTATGTGGACAGTCACATTCAAGATATAATCTTGGTATGCAAGATGAAGAAAACAATATGCGAGTCAGAAATGTCCTTTGCTCCTGACAAAAAGGCAAAGAAAGGACTACTTTTGGAATAGCAAAAGATAACGAGTTTTACAGTCTCACTCAAAATCAGAAATCCAAGAGATTTACATTAACAAGACACTTTTATTCAAAGCAACTTCCATTCCCTAACTACAGGGGGCAGTCTAACTGGAGCAACTTAGCGTTAAGGGTCTTGCTCAGGGACCCAGTGGTGGTGCTGAAGGTAGGATTTGAACCCATGACCTCTTGGTCCAGAGGCA
>JBBPDH010000130.1:16695116-16713730 GCA_037974565.1 Clupeocharax schoutedeni
TCTGGTCCGATCGGCAGAGTCCTTCACGGTCTTCAAGCGTCGCCTGAAGACCCACCTTTTCAAGGAGCACTTTGGCCACTATGTCTCTTTCCTACTGCTTACTTATTTCTTATTTTTTAAAAAATTAATTCCTTGACTTTGTTCTTCTCTAGGGCTTATGTATTGTTGGGTTAGGCGTTGGCTAGTTATTATGTGACAGTTGTTGTATAGATGCTCTAACTGCAGTACCTTGGTTAAATAGTTGACTCAGATTTATGCTGTTTTTCAGGTAAGAAACAGTCTTGGAATTCTTAAGCACTGATAACTTTGGATAAGAGCGTCAGCTAAATGCCGTAAATGTAAATATAAATGTACTACAGTTTGTTCTACTACAGTGTGTTCTTACAGACAGCTACAAAGCCTAGTCCTGGACTATTCAGCATTTTCCACTGCAGACATTTAGACTAGGGTAGAATATGGATTGCCCCCAAAACAAGCGTAAACACTTTTCATAACCAAAAAAAAAACACTTTAAATGATCAAACTGTACAGTTGCCCTGTAGAGCTTCAACTTTGAATGATGTCTCTATGACATGTATATAAAGGTAAAGGGGGCATTTGACAGATGCCCTTATCTAGAGTGACATACAATCATTAGTTATATGGACAGTCCCCTGGAGCAACTCAGGGTTATGTGTCTATCTCAAGGACTTTGTTGTCCTTTGTTGTCATTGGGTTCACAGGCAAGTGTGTTACCCACTATGCTACTAATACTATACTTGAGTTTAAAGGGTTTTAAATAACAAATAAACAAATAAATAACAGATAAACTATTAAAACGTTAAGAAAAGCTAGACTGTTTTTGACAGATAGCAGCTATACTCTATAGAGGCTCTACACTTGTTCATTGTGCACAATTGGCTGCTAGTGGTTGGTATTTCTTTGCTGCGTGGAAAGCATTTGATTAGGATGGGTAATTCCACTGGCAGAATAACAAAGACTGAAAGTGCCGGTCTGTGTCTCTCGGGAGTCCCAGGCTAGACACTCATTATGCAGGTACACACACACGGGGCAAGAGAAGCTTCACACAAATACCTTCAGCCCTCTTTAGCAGCCCCCAGAGGAGCTCTACACCTGTCACTGACCATCACCTTCACTATCCCTAATCCCTCACACTCCACTCAAACACAAAGTGCTGGAGCGCATACATAAAAACACACACACACACACACACACACACACACACACACACACACACACACACACACACACACACAGCTGCTCTCTACTGCACCTTCAAAGCATCCATGTCGAACTAGTTGAATAATTGCTGCCATAACCAAGAACATGTGAAAGCCAAACATCAGATTTACAGTTTTCTACACACTTTGTTTAACAACAGGCTGAAAAGACATGTTTCCTTCCATGAAAGTGAATAATGTTAACAATGTTTATCAGAATCAGAAAACTTTATTGATCCCAGAGGAACTTGCTCCTGTTGTGACACATAGAGGCAGAAAGATAAGAACAATATAAAATATAAAGTCTATATAAATCCAATTAAAAAACTTGAAAAGTGTAAAATAAACTATGCTACATACACAATTGTTTGGAATAAATAGTGGTTAATGTTACTGATTTACTAGCCACTGTGATATGTTGATTTATTCAAAGCAACATTTGAATGAACGTTTTTCTTTTGCAGCCTTTCACTACAGCTCACAGCTCTGGATTTCCAACTCGGCTAAGGAAACATAGAAAACACATCCTCACTATTTTGTATGTCCGGAGCCATCTATGATTTTCCTACCTCATTCTACGATAAGATGAATGCAGTATGTATTACTGTGATTGGTGTGAGCCACCAAGTTTATATGATATCTTAATGTTAAAGTTGGAGTCGAGGGCACCTTCCTGACTTTCTGAGCAGAAATTCCCAGTTGCGGTGGCATTTTCTTTGCTTCAGTCCTAGTCTGAGTTTGTGGAAATTCTGAGTTACATTGAATTCTTTAGTGTCTCACTGGTGGTGAAATGTACAGAACAAAAATTGAAGCTTACAGCTGCCAATTAGCAGCAGACAAACTGCATAAATAAATCATCACATATTTGCCTCAAACTGAGCTGAGCTGTTAAGTGATCTCAAGCAGACGTGATTTCCGAGGCTGACACACTGACGTATTTCAGATGTCTTGGCTGATTGACTACTGCTGTTTGGTGGAACCTTTATTTATAATATGCAGCTCTCAAGAATGGGAAGCACAGAGAAGATTGGTCAAGTACGGGAAAAATCTCTTTTTCAAAAGTGCAACTGCAGGCACAATCAGACGTATCTACTCAGAACAAAATAAATAAATAAGGAGTTGGGAGAGAGAGGGTGAGGGAGAGGGAGAGAGAGAGAGAACGAATAACAGAGAGCAATAAAAGAATGAAAGTGTAGACTAAATATGAACAATCGCATGTTGAGACCAAGGGTTGCTTTTGAGGCCGATAAAATGTCTTTGACTGTGCACTTTTAATCCATCACAATTTGGATAAGAGAAAAGAAAGGAAATAAATAAAACATGCGGGCGGCAGCTAGAGACGGCGGCTTCATCAAAACGGCGAGCGAAAGCCGACCTGACATTACACAAGATACTGTACAGAGCGGCGACTGCAGAGACATGTGAACAGCGAGTGCTATCCAGTGCAAAACATGGAGATGAGACGCGAGCTCTGACACACAACTGCGAATGCTTTAGTCGGAGAGGGCCGTGGAAAATGAGACTTTGTCCTCTGTCAGGTTTACAAGGTTCGGTTTTGCACTATGTATGAGGCAGCTGAAAGCTGCTTTTTATAGGGCCTCGCTCACAAAACATGATGTCTCAGACCCACTATAATAAAAGGCCACTGATGTGGGGTTGATGTTATGAAGAGAAAGCAAGACAAGGCAAACGCAGTCATAACTGCATGAAATATGATTATATGGATATGCTAAATCATGGAAAAACTCTGTTCAACTCTATTTTTGGACCTAATAGCCACAAACATCGTGTGTGTTGTGTCTGGAACATTCTGAGGCTGAATCTGGGGACACTGTGTATAAGGGAGCTCAATTTTCTGGCTCTGCTGTTCACAAACATGACTAAGAAGAGGCACTGAGTCAGTGGCTGCTCGGTACGTGCGTGTGTGCGTGATTATATGTAAGGGCAGGTTTTCCGGCAGGTACAGGCTGGTGTGTGTGGGCCATTAGAAATCTCCATTAACCTAGTGTCAGAGCGGCTCTAATCAGTGTCTGTCCAGACTCCCTGCCAACAGCCCATTATCCACACCATGTCATATCAATCTGAAAGGAAATAAAAGTGCCCCTGGCCCTCTCATCATCACCTCAACAGACAGCAGAAAAAGAGCAGGTTGGTGGGGGTTAGCAGAAAATGAACACTAAACCACCCACCTCTGTTCCGCCTTAGAACTCCAACTACTTCAAAGTTTTCTGACTGGAAATTTAATCTCTTTTTGATATAATGCAAACACAAAACCATGCGATGGTGTAACCGCATAGTCCTCTCGTCTGTCAGCAAGAACAAAAAGGTCACACTGTATCTCCCCGTCATATATAAAAGACAAAAGGCAGAAGATGGCAAAACAGCCAGGCTCTGTTATAACTAACGGGGAGATTTCAGACGAGACACTGGATTAGAGGACAAAGAACAGCAATACTAACATCATCAGCGAGTATCTCACCCTGGCTCACTACTGATTACTCTGAATGATACGATGTGTATCCACTTCACTTAATGACTCACCAGCTCTGCCTGGAGAAGTTGCAGGTGGCGTGTGCTGCAGGACGAACAAGGTGAGGGAGCAGCGTCTCAAGTGTTTGACGAGTGCAGATAAAACTCAGCTTCCAGCCATTCGTGATGATGCTGTATATAATGAGTCATCACGAGCCTGAATCTGATATTCAGAAAGAGCCTCTAGAACTGCTTCAAACTCATAAAGGACTAATTAAGCGTTACCGAGATGACAATATCACATCCAATCAAAGTCAAAACAAGATATGAACCTTTAAATACTGAAGCTCCAGTTTGTAGCTGTGGCACTGATGCCTGGAGACCAGTCATGACTCAGAAAGGACATGAGTGTTTAAGTTAAAAAGGTATGGCAGGATCCCTGAGAGCTCACTCTTAAAAGTAAGGATGGAAGAACCGTTCCTAATTCTCAAAAGAACAAGTTTTGCAAATGAGATGGATGAGCTTAAAAAACCTTTTGTAAGTTTAAAGAACCTCTTCACAAACATTTTTGAAAGAACTCTTAAATTTGTAACTGTCACATCATGCAAAAGCTATTTATGCTGTTAAAAGGTTCTTTGCACTCTAATTTCTAAAACTGGTTCTTAAGGGAATAACATTGGTTCTTCTACTGGGATTGTTCTTCAACATTGGTTCAACATTGGTTCAACATTGGTTCTACTACTCTATTGGAGTTTTCTCCTCTGTAATGGATTTAAATAAACATTTAAACAAAAACATAAAATGTCTACGCAGTATTACTTTATTAGAGACACACTCTTAGTGTACTGTAATGTAAATATGCCTAAAAAGTGCTTTTAAAATATAAACTGTATGATGCAGAACTTTCCCACATCTCGGCAATTTCTAGGCTCCAAAAGGCTTTCTAGGATTTCAATAACATTTCGAATTGACTGCATTCTCCTCTGAAGTGTAGAAATCAAACATAAAAATATTTGGGTTAAGTTCAAGGTCAGAAAGAAAAGTGCATATCAACAAAGATTGACACAAAAGTGATATTTGAAGAAAAAGAGAGATGAGAAAAGACAGGGGATGTTATGGAGAGGAACCAGAAGAAAGCCGGACACGGTTCAGGTGGTTATTATGGCCACCTGGCCTTTTCTGGTGGCAGAAAGTGCTTGCTGCAGCACATCTCAAAAATTATCCCCCTGCATGCAATAAATGATGGGTGAGCCACAGAGAGACAATGTCGAAATTCTTTATGGTTGTAATACAGATTTTTATATTGCTCCAAGGAATCACTTCCTAAATTACAGAAACGCCTCTGTGCATTGTCAGCTGTAGAATCAATGCAGGTCCAGATGCCTCCCTCACATGACCCATCACTGGACACACACATCCTCACAGCAGAAGAAAGTGGACCTGAGTCAGCGAAAAAGTTGTGTCACACACTGCGTTTTTCTACATTTTTATGTTACTCACTAAATATTCACAAAAAATACACTCTGTATTCTTTGCTAACAAATAAATGTACATTATCTTCTCCATTTGAGGACCTTCTAATAGCCAGAACATGTCATGTTTTTTTTATTAATTACTACTGACCTACAAATCTAATATAATGACCTCATTATAATTACAACGTGTATCACCTGAAAAGTGCTATTAAACAAGCGACTAGGCGTCAAAACAGTTAACTAGTGCATTTAAAGCTGAAGGACAGTCTAGAAAATGACTCTGCATCAACAGTTAATAGGGTGTCAGACATGAATTGTTATACAGTATATTCCTCCATCTTACAAAGGAAGCTAGTTGTATTTATAGTTGTTCATTCAGTAATTCTCCTGTGTTTAATATCAAACAAAAACCTGGAGTTTCGGAAATAAATGGATATGTGGTAAAATCCTGTGAAGTAACTGCAGAGCTGACCAAGAGTGCCCAGGCACAAAAAGTGGAGAGTGGAAAAGCTTCTGCATCAGACAGTTTTCTTTGTAACAGCAGGTATAGGAAATAGGTATGTTTCAATTAGAGTAAAATATCAGTGTGGTTCTATAAGTATACAGCTTCATCTTTCATTTTTTTTCACAAAGGAAAATCTCCAACCCGTGAAAGCATTTGGCTGGATACCTAATTAATCTAGGCTAAATAGTTTATGTGAAAGCTAAATAGTGTGTGTGTGAGTGCGTGTATGTGTTTCTTATGTTTCTTATGGAGTGTAAACTGACAGTGTTCATGATAGGCTAATAGTAACCATGTCTAAGATTTTCTGTATGCCAAATATTAGCATAATTATTAACAATACAAATAATTAGTTCTAATAAATCACAAAAAAATATTTCTTATGTGTTTTTTTTCTCTATAAATAATTCTAACTTGTTTTGATGTATTCATTTACGGCATTTATCACACGCTTTTTTTTTAAGTGACTTCCATTCTCTAACTATAGGGGCAGTCTCCCTGGAGCAACTTGGGGTTAAGGGTCTTGCTCAGGGACCCAGTGGAGGTGCTGAAGGTAGGATTCGAACCTGTGACTTCTTGGTCTGGAGACAAGTATCCTACCCACTGAGCCACCTCCACCCGAGAGCACTATTCAAGAGTGTTATCACAACTGTAGCATCACTCTCGCTTGTGCAGGGATTTTTAGTGGAATACTCTTTCTATAAGCACTCACCACACCACAAAGTTTCTTTACTTATTTATTTTTTTAACAGCACTAGCACAATAAAGTATCTACTAGTATCCACATTCATAGTTCACAGCACCCACTTTATATCATGTGGTCTGTCAAAACAAGCTGCTAGCGAACAAAAGGGCTACGCTTGGCTACAGCGGAAAGCTAACTTCACCTCTCAATTTACATTTCCTAATGAACAGGCCACTCCAGCTGTGATTTATTTAGTTGTGCTCAAGTGAGGCAGAGAAACCATTAGACAGAGGGGATAAAGCACAGAACCAATCTCTCCAAACACTCAAAAACTAACGGTCACTCAGGCAAGATTGATCAGCTAATTCATAAACAAGCACGGCGGAGAACGGGGGGGGTATTATTCAAGCGTCCTTGTCCGAGCACGGTGTAATCAGCCCTGGTGGAGTGCTTTCTCTCTTGTAATTACCAGCGAAAAATGAAGAGGCATTGTAAAGCTTCATCACCCTCACTGAATTAGGATAGAATGGCAACTAAAACAAGCATGGACCACGGACCATCAACTCCATTCTGAAACTGTCCACTCGGCATCAACAATTCAGTGGCCTGGTTAAGTTCATATTTTCCTCTTTGTCAAAAGAATTGGGCTGAATGCTTGTAATTAACCCTTTAGTGGAGTCACTAGTGCAGGAAGCAGTGTAGAAATGGTAATAAAATAGTGCAGTCGCTGTACTTTCCTACCTTGCATAAGTCCATGCGCTAGTCTATGAATAGCTCTGTCCCTATGCGCCCGAGTGTTGGGCAGTCGATCTGAGCGCGATGGGACATTTATCATGGAAGAGTCACATTTGTAAAGTGACTGTCCTAACTGGCCCTGCTCCAGCTTGGCCCACTAAATGCCAGATATTCCAGAGGTCTGCAACTTTTCCTTGTCGCCTCCTGGGGCAAGTCTGAGCTCGAGTGCTCGAGTTAAACTATCTGAGGAGGCCTAGAGGTCACCAGAACTGCACAAAATTTCAAGTAAAAAAAAAACTTTCAAAAACTATTCATATAGTTCATCAAATCACATCCCCAGCTCCCATCTCTCAGGTCACTGTACAGGTCATCGGAACAGAACACATGCTGGATACAAAAGCAAGGGCAAGACATGGGGTGCATGACATCGACAGTACAGACATGGTGGTCTATATTTATTATTAATATATAACCTATTTCATTATTTACAATAGGAAATACTGTGAAGCAGGTGTTTTCTTGTGGGCAAACATCTACCACAGAATCAATGAATAAATCACATTTGTTCACAAAGGTTCGTGAGCATGCTGAGAATGGCTATTACAGCAAAATGTAGGATTAAAAAACAAATAATTACTCTTCAACAATGCTGCAAACAGTGTTTTTTATACCTGTGGGGAGGGCATTGTGCGTCCACAGCTGCTGCAAAGTCACAGGAATGTGCACAAATGAATTAAAATCATGTGGAAGAGAAAGTCCTATTTTCTACCGAGCATGCAGACTCTCATTCTGAAGGCTTTTGATAAATCAGACTGGATGAAGTTTAAAAAATAGACTGAACAGAAGGAGGTCAAAACAGTAATAACCTGCACAAATGGAAAATCCTCTACAGATGGTTAAATATGTATGCATCCACACACTCTCCCTATGAAGAACTCAGGCCCAGCCCTTCAGTCATATAACCGGGGTCAAATGAGACGTTGTTCTCCTTTTATTGAGGTTAATAATTTAGAGACCAATTAGATTGTATGAGAGAGAGTGTAATGTACAGCATGGGGGGGAGGGGGGTATCGGAGTGGTAAGGGACCATCCCTGCTCCCTGGCCTTGATCTCAAGGCCTGGGGATCCGCGTTATGACAGTGACATTAACAAGCCTCCACGGTACACAGAGGGCCGCCTCTGTGCCCATTAGCAAGCTCTCGTTAGAGTAATTAGAGGACATATGCTTTAGATCAGTGCTTCCGGAGCATTGCACCGATGAGGGATTGATTTCAAGGGGCTTTTTCCCCCAGACCTCTCAACCAGAACACACATCAGCAAATCTGGCAGAGCAAACACAACACCTAAACCAGACAAAAGACGAAAGCAGCCTGTGGTGGAGAGCCAGGCAAAATAAGTAGCTTTACTAAGATTTCCAGTAGGTCCATGGAGTCCACCAAACCTGCCCTAGAAAGTATAGCAAGAGCACTGGAAACATTTCATGCTGCATAAAATGGCCCTTGTGCATCAAAACCTGACTTTGACGCACTTGATTCAGTACCATGGAAACAAGCACCGTGTAAGAATGCCTTAGTTACATATCATTTGCAAAGGACATGCCCCAATCAGACCCCAAGTTCAATTACATTTCCAAGAAACATGTCCTAATTCACACGGATGTGTTGAGAGTGAGCAAATTCAAAGAAAGTTTTCAGCAGGCTCATGAGCCAATGGTTGTCCCCTTAGGTGCAGTTTCAAGGTCTAGCAAGACCAGGTCTAGACCAGTAGCAAGGTCTACTGCTTCCCTACTGTCTTAAGCTTTTTTAACAAAAAGTGTAACTTAGGAGAGTAATGTTATGTGATTGTGTAACAGGATTATTTTCTTAAAAACTGTCTGCTGTTAAACTGATGCAGTATGAGTTGGCTCCTCCTGGTAAGCTGTGTTTTGTATTCTTTGCTAGCTGATTTCTGCGTCAGTCGTATGGCTTTGTGCCACTGGACTGGATATTGGGAAAAGCCAGAAATACTGTCATCAAAAGAGATTCCCAGATGATGACATGAGTAGCAGAGATGAGTAGCAAAGCTGTGCTGCAAATGGCACCACACTCTCTACACAGTGAACTATGATCTGTGCATATATATGTATTTTTTATGCCACATGTTTTCCCCAGTGTGTCATTTGAAGTGACATGGAGGTGCTGGAGCCTATCCAAATGTAAAGAAACAGCCTGGACAGGTCATCAGTCTGTCACAAGTCAGACAATGACACATACACACACACATTCACACCTAGTGGCAATTTAGCATCTCCAGTCCACCAGACATGCATGTCTGTGGACTGTGGAATGAAATAAGCAAGAACATGCAAACTCCACACAGAAAGGTATCTTACCTGCCCCAGCCAGGAATCAAACCTTACTGTGAGGCACCAGCTACAGTGATACCTCAAACAGTAATATGACTAGGGGTATTCAAACTTTTACATACAACTGTACATTATCACCCCCTACTGATTTCTATGGTCAAGGTACTTGCTCAAACCATCTTTGAACAGATGAAAGACAAGACATTAAGTGTTGTCTGGTAAAACAGTAGTCATGCACATTTAGTGGGTGATTATTAAACAGAAATACTTTGTAAAACCAGTACAACTAGAGTCAGAATCATAAAACTTTATTGATCACTGTGGAAATTGCTTATGTAATGGATGACAAAGCACACAGAGGCACAGAGACAGTAACGATATAATATAATATAATGTCTAAATAAAATATAATCCTATGCAGAAAACATGCTGAAGAATCCCACAATGTCCTTACATAAAGTTTTCTGAACAAGCTGAACCTGAAACAGCAAGTGCAGTGAATCAAAGATGATGGATGCACCTTTGGGAATGGAAGGGCGGCTGCACCTGAGATTCCATACTGGGTCAATCAATCAGTCTAGAACTTTCTGCCAGGTTCAATTCTGCTTAAGCCTCACTAGGCGGATTATCAGGCATTAGTATCCACAGGCCGATTGAGTAGAAATAACTACAGGCTGAGACTGCCCACACGCTAAAAGCTAATCTCCTCTCTTCTTCATTATTCTGAGCCTGAAAAGCACTCTGACACAAAGAGTACAATGCCACAGTAAATTACTGAGGGGTTAAGAAAATCCAGCCCATGCTGCGAATTTCACCAATTTCTGTTTTGTTTTTTGGGCGTTTTTTTTTTTTGTTTCCCCTCCAGCTGTTTGTTCAGCAAAGTTGGAGACTTTGTTGTTTCAAAATGACAGTTTGAACCATACAGCTCTGTGCCTCTCTCGGCACAGAACACTGAGATGGAGTGGACTATTTTTGAGAAATGACTAACGCTAACATGTCTCTCTCTCTTTCTCTCTCTCTCTCTCTCTCACTGAGGCTGCAGAAATGCACCCAGTTTATGCGACCTCCTCTTCACGGAACACTGCCGATATGCCATCTGATTAGTTCATCTCCAGTGACTATTGTCAAAGACAAAAGCCTGAGAGTTGAGAGAAGTTCAGAATGTCGAACAACCGGGGAGGATCAAGTGAACTGTACACCATTAGCCAGCCGGCCAGTGGAACAGAACAAAAAACCTCCATCTTTCATGGCCATTGATTCAAAGTCTGTTTCCGTTGAGATGCATGCCAGTCTTAGTCAATAGATGGTGCATGGTGGCCGCCTCGCCACTTTGAAGCTATAAAGCACTGCCTTTTGGGATTAATCTATTTCTATATTAACCCTGCGAGTCCAAACGTTGACCTCCAATGCAACAATTCGGGCATTCCATGTCCAACAAATCCATTGCTGTCAGCTGTGTGCAGTGAGTTGGAACAGGGCAATATTGTGGATGATGATTATGGATGTGATTGGGCCATACAGTGTGAAAGCTGTGGCTGAGAGATACGCGTAGTTTGGCTGGAGGGCTTCTTGTTCCGTAATAAATCAGCGAAATGACGGACCTCAGTAGCCCTAAAATGACATATTCAACCATATAACTGAATCTGTTTAAAATACCACACCTTATGGTCATCTGTGGTAGGTCTTTCGTGTTTCATTTCATGCAAATGCTTTGTATAATTCACTGTACCTTATGTTGCGAATACTGATTATAGATGTGATGGGGCTATACAGAGTGACTGGGCTTGGGCTGGGAAATATGTACAGCCGTGCTGGAGGCCTTGTGGCCTTAGTGGCCATAGCAGATGTTAAACACCTGGCTGTTGATGCTAGTTCCCCTAGCAGATAGTTAATAAAACTACATTCAGTGGTTTATATTTACAGAGACAGGGCGGAATATGAAAAACAGTGGAGAATGATAACATGCTTAAACGAGCCCGGTCTAGTGAGTTTTTGTGCAGTCATCATGAAATACAATTTAATCAAAATACGTGCTGTGATCATGCTGTAGGGCTTTTTTTGTGATAGGATAACGCTTCATTTTTCTGTGCTAGGACAATGCTTCACTACCCTATGTATTTGAATGCACACTGCGTAACATCGCCAGTATCTGTGCTCACAGGTGACTGAGGGACAGCAGGAGAGAAATAATGAGTTGATTCCTTTTTGTTTTTGTTCACAAAAAGTGATTGATACAAGTTGAAATACAGCGAGACAGGGAAAGCCCCTAAAGCCAAACCCCAACCTTAACCCTATCCCTAACCGTTACCAGGTACCGCAGTTACTTACGGGGTTGCGCATTGCGCATTAAAATACATAGGGTAGTGAAGCATTGTCCTAGCATGAAAAAAAATATGCTAGAGCGTGATTGAAGCACATATTTTGATTACAATGAATATCGTGATGGCTGCATGAAAAGTTGTGAGATCGGATTATCTTAAATATATAGCATCCTCAGTGAACTCTTTGAAATGAAAATGGCTTGTGCAGTGGATCATTTTAATCAATTACAGACAAAGTTCAACTCGCAATAATGCTGTACAATGCTCTGGCTCCACTAAAGATAAATAAATGTAAAAGAGTAAAAACAAATATGATCTAGACCAGTGGTAAAAAACACTATTTAATGGCATTCAAAGTTTGCATGGTGGCAAATTGAGTTCCTTATATGTGTAACAAGTCTGAATTGTGTTAATATTTTATGGTTTTGAATGTGAATGTGTCAGGAGGTCACAGATTACACAGCTCTCAAGAAAAGAATAGACCTTTTGCTTCATTGCTGCAAAGAGGGGGGTACTCTGAGACTACTTCACTATGAAAAACAAGACCTTGAGCTGAGGCTGGGATGTTAATCGATTTTTAGTTAAAATTGTTTTCATATGAAAGAGTGCAATTTTCAGATTCCGATTCTCATTATAGTCCACACTAATGTGTACAGAGGGGTTGTGATCTGCCTATAGGGTCAGATTGGTCAGAAGCAATCAAACAACCAGAAAATATGTACACAGACCAGGCCCACTACCATCAGTCCCCAAGCCAATGAGTAGATATGCTGGATGTTTAGGCCAAAAAATTAAAAAGATTGCAACTGTAGTATCACCCAATATTGGGCAGAAAAAGTACACTATTTTACCTAATAGCCCAAGCAGCATCTGTAAAAGGAATCTATGACCATGTCATCATTACCACAAATCAAAAATGATACTAACTAATCCTCTAATGTAATAAAAAAATCAGCTATTTCATACAATGTCACAAATATATTTTAAGTATCTACCCTCTGATCTAGACCTAAAACCTATATATATAAATATGCACTTACAGTGAACAGCACCAAAAAACTATAAATAAGATTAATAATAATACATCCAATATTTGATACTGGTGACTGATATCACGCATGTCTGAGTTTGCGTGATTCTAATTTGTCTGTCACATAAAAAGAGACAAATCCTAGCGGCCTTCAAAATGACTACTTCAAGGAAAAACAATTACTAAAATTAATGATTAATGATATTAAGTATTTAAGTAATAATCCTACCCCAGCTGTCTGTTGCCTGTCGACTGTCGTATTTTTCCGTTTTGCATGACAGAAGTTTTACAACAGTGCTAAATGTGGAAGTATCTGTTCAGATCAATTTAAGCTGCAGCTAATTTAATGTGCTTCATGCTACAGTCCTGATTAAGGAGGTTATTGAAGAGAATAGTATCTCGCCCCAACCTTTCAAATCCAGGGTTAATAAACATCATCAATCGTCCATGTCAGCCCTTCCCTGAGCTTTTCTTCATTACGGCAGTGCAAGTCCAGGTGCCTGTGGCAGTGTAGAGGGGGGAGTGGGGGACTCTGAACTGAATGGCAGGCCGCAGCAGGCTAGGGTAAGGCATGATCACACTAATGGCCCTTGGCAAATGGGCTGGGCCCGGTGCTGTGAACCACGGCTGGGCCCATTTCACGGTGTCTGCCTGAGCGCCAGCCTCGCTCATTCACTCTGATGGAGAGCAGTCCGCTCTCAGCCGCGTTTGGCTTCGTAGTCAGCTGAAGGGTTTTCATCTCACTGAGCAGTTTAGGATGGAATTGCTGCGCTCGTTGTTGGAGCAGATTTCTCTTGTCGGCCGCACACTGCAGTGCAGCGTATGTATCAGATAGGGCCGTTCTGGTCAGTGGTGCTCTGAGAGAGAATCACACCTCAACACGTCAGAGATGGACAGAGAACAGAAAATCCCAACTTAAAGACGACTACTGTTACTGTATGAACGATTCAATTAGACTGGAAAAGAACATGTTGATAAATTCACAAGTAAGGAGAAATATGGAGATATTATGGTAAAAATATTATGGTAAAATTACACAAAGGAAAATAAGTAAAGCTGTAATAATAAAAGCTGAATTATTATTATTATTCATTATTATAGACTTTAGTTGAAAAGGTTTTACACAAGGCAAACAAAGCTTACAAAAGTTCTTAGGTACAACTTTAGTAAATTGTTTTTGACCAATGGACTATAGTCAGAATAAACAAAAACAGAACGATTTTACAAATGGTCTGTCATGTTTGGTGAAAGAATAGTTGTATGATCCCATAAACAGTATATACACAGGGAAGTATGAAGGTGGGAGCAAAGTGAAATGGGAGCTGCCACCTATAAGATATTGGCGAAGAAACCGAATTTTGGGTCAAGTTTTCTTAAAAAAGGGTGATAGTGTCTGCATGGCTTGGCCAATCTCCGGCCTCGTATCCTATTGAAAGCAGGATTTTGAAACTACAAGTCCATCATAACTTAAAGAAGTTTTTTATCTTGAAGTTGTAACAGTCATTTGAGGACAAATAAGCCCTAATATTTAGACAAAAAATGTTACATGAAGCCTGTATTCTAGCTCAGTTCTGTACTTACAAACAGTACAAGAAAAAAAAAAAACTGGAAAAGTTATAATACTTCCCTGAGAGCTTTGCTGCATTGTAAAGACTAACACCTGTAATCAATTTGCAACTCTTTTTAGAACAGCATGGTGCTGCTTTAGACGTTCTGTTCCCTTCCATCTCAACAGGATATTCCATAAATGTGTTGTGTCTAAACCCCACAGATTTCTATTGAAGGTAATTTATTCATTTATTTTGTTGAGTTTCATTAATGCTCTTTATTATCCCAGGGTGGAAAACATCCAAAGTCCCCCTTTGACTTCAGGTCTCATAATTTTCATTGTGAGTGAGAAAAAACAATTATGATTCATTACTTTCTGTTTAGTAAAGGCCAGGTCACCAGTATTATTATCCGGATGCCTGAAAGTATCAGAAAAAATTGCATTCTTTCCTTTCACAAGAGGTTTTGGCTTGTTCAAAACATTTTAACTTGGGTGAAAATAGCACCTGTGATTTTTTGACTTAGTACATTAATACATTTAATTTTTACATGGTTCAGATGGTTTGGTGACTAATTTGATAACATTCAGATACTGTCTACTAAAGTGAACACTACATGCCACTGACTATCCAATTTATTCCAGGGCATCTGATCAAATAATTGGTCATACTTTTTGTAGTCATATTTTATGTTAATAATTCAGAGTATACCTACTGTATCCTGTAGATCATCTGAAATGAGTTATGTTCTGGGAAACCTGACTTTAGTAATAGTACAATTCAAGTCATCCAAGACAATATTTAAAGTTAAGCTTTATTTCTTGTGATTTAACAACTGAAAGGACATTTTGTAAGCTAATTACCGAGCATGCCTTTTATATACCATATTTATATTTATGAAGATTCAGTAGCTAACTCAAATCACTGGATTCAGTGAAGGATTAAATGTCCCATGACATGAAACTTTTACTTTATGAGATTTTTGAATCCCCTAGCCTGCCCAAGGTCCTGCAGTGGCTAGAAATGGCAATTGGTGTAAAGACTGCTTTGACCATCCTGCTCCGCCTTCGAGAGAACAACAGCTCAAATGGCCCGATCCGGAATTTGGCTCCACCAACTGTCAATGCTATTGTAAGAGACACTTTTGCCGGTATAGACATCATGGCTTGCAAACAAGTGAAGCATAGCAGTTGCTTGGTGTTTTGAGCACAAATGTATTTTTTTGTTCCTTCATATGAGCCTCTGAAGAACCAGTGGGTTAATTTTATTTTCTCTGGAAACGGCTCAAAATCAAGTCTGGATCAGTTCCAACTCTCCTTGGCTCAGCTACAAACCTCAGACAAGTAAGTCAACTTAACGCTATATAATTGTTATAATTGTATATAATTGATTTGCTGTAAGGTTACCTAGCTTTTTACTGTTAGCAGCAAAGCTAATATTTTAGCCACATTCTAACAGCCCAGTTAGCAGGCTACTGTCACAAAAGTAAAGGTAGATAGCATCCGTTATGCGTGTGAGTGGTGTGTGAATACACACATTAACTCGAGTATTGTACTTCTCTGTTATTTGGATAACCATGCTGCTGTTAGTACTATGGCGCACACAATATCTGCCTTTTTCCCGCATTAAAATGACTATGAGTGAGCACCTCTGCAAACCAGGGTGATCAGTCCTACAGAATCAGGACTAGAGACACTGATCTTAACTGCTTGGCTATCAAGTAAACATCCTGAATCTCACTACAGAGAATACAACTGTCTTTTACTATCTATGTGACAACAGTAAACATTGCTATACACTGTAAACATTAGCGCATCGTACCATGGCCGCAAGCTGGGTAAACTGGGTAAAGTATTTGTTTGCATAAATGCTTACTTGGGTTGTAAGTCATTTTAAAAGTATGTAAATGTAGGTAAATGTGATGAATTTGGGGGGTCCAAACGTATCTAAATACTGCACGGCTCCTTGCATTGTCCTTACATTAGGATCCAAATGGGTGTTTTTTCCCCTCAATCCCATTCCAGCTTTGGAAAACAAAGGCACTGGAGAGGAAGTGAAGCACTGCCCTCCTGTCGCCTGTGGCAACACCCCTGCTCCTTACATGAGTGTGACACTAACCAAAGCTGATGAGTGCCTGGAGCGGGCGGGGACTCCTCTGGCTCCTGAATCAGCCTATAGGAGACCAGACTTCAGGGGTTAGAGGGCGGCAGCAGCACTGTGGGTTTCACTTGTTTCGAGCCAGATTACCCATTTTTCCTTACTTTTTATAAGGCAACTGAAAAAGAAAAACAAAAAAAGGGCCAACAGTGTAAAGTACAGTTAAGTGTAGATTAGAACAGTGGTCCCCAACCCCCAGGCAGCAGACCGGTATCGGGCCGTGGGTCATGTGGTACCGGTCCGCGGGCTACACAGAAAAAATATTTTTAGAAAAATTGTAAATCCATTGTGTACTCGCAGCTTTATTAACAGCATTTTCATACATTGTTATATTTTAAAGATACCCCATTATTATAATTTAAAAATATCCCCATTTTTATGCGTATCATTTATTTGTATAAATACGTATACGTATATTTATCTGCCACTCCTTAAATTGCGGGCCGTGAACATAATTTATGATATTAAACCCGTCCGTGACAAAATAAAGGTTGGGGACCACTGGATTAGAAGCTAAAACCTAGTATTACAGACTAACATTTTACTATTTAATTACACCCAGATTCTGTGAAACTTTTATGAAAATTGTTTGTCCAGATATGGATGGGGTGGTGGGCTTGCGGGGGCTTCAGCTTGACAAACCACTGAGCAGAGCAATTACAATTTGAGATGTTTGTAATTGACCAAGCAAGAAAGATTAATGGTGTATAACGGCATTAATTGCCATTTATTGATTGGCATTTACATACATCATAGCACAAAATCTGTGGATGCATTAGCTACTCAATCTATGCAAGAACTGTACAAAACATTAATAAGTTTCACCCATTATGTCAATTCAATTCAATGTCAGTGTTCCCCACCAGAAATATTTATGTGTATGTAAAGGACATACTGTTTAGAACTACCAGCAAGGGCTAGAATGAAGGGGAAAAAAACATCCTTGCATATTTTGCACGCTTACTCAAAATCAAGAGGGTGGAGCTTAATAGTTCTTGAGATATTTTTGTTCGCTTTGTGGTAAGAAAAATTGTAGTAGTGTGGTTCACGGGTGTTGTCCCTTAATAAAATTGTAACATGGTTCTATTTAGTAGAGAACCCATTTGTGGACATGGCATTCATATTTTTTCCTCCACACTTCAACACTGGAGGGCTTTACACCCCCTCTAACACAACATTAAACAACTGTTCTAGCAAAGGGTGATTATATATCCCGTTTAACTGACTAAACTTTGGGCAACTAGCCTGAAACCAAGGGAAACATTCAAGGAATATTTAAAAAAATAATGATAATAGTGTTCTTTTCTTTTAAATCTCCAGCTTGTTGGTGATATTGTTTTTTTCACTGCACCTTTTAAACCTGCACATCAGAAGTGGACAATTACTAATTGGTTTTATGCAGTTAGTGGCCCTTTGGCAGCCTAAGTAATGCATTTCAGTTCATTTCAGATGCTCTGTGAATACACATAGCCATCTCATTTTGGGCTGAGCCTGCACTTGTATGCACATCTGGTCTATAATGTATCACAAAAGACAGATCACAATGAAGAAAATATAACAACGGAATAGTACTCAAATGTAACTTTGATGCAGATAATTGAAATACACCCAGGTAAGTGTACAGCTACAAGGATCCTCCTCTAGCCATTATTGGGACACACCTGTTTGGGACACACCTGTTTTTCAGGGGTTGAGTTTAATCCCTTAATTCCAGCCGAAGATCTTAATGCTTGAGTATACCAAGGCATTCTGGACAATGCCATGCTTCCAACTTTGTGCACAGGTTTGGGACAGAACCTGTTCTATTCCAGCATGACTGTGTCCCCAGTGCACAAAGCAAATTCCATAAAGACATGCCTGGATGAGCTTGATGTGGAAGAAGCTGACTGCCCCCACAGAGCCCTGAATACAAACCCATCCAACACCTTTGGGATGAACTAGGACGGAGATTGCGAGCCAGGCCTTCTCCCAAATCAGTGCCTGACCTCATAAACGCTGAGGGAATGCTGGGCAAAAATTTCCACAGAAACTCCAAAATCTTGTGAAAAGCATTCCAAGAATAGGTTAAGCTGATATTGTTTAGTTTTTTTTTTGTTTTTTTTGGGGGGGGGGGGGGGGGGGGGGTTAGG
>JBBPDH010000130.1:16723471-16738812 GCA_037974565.1 Clupeocharax schoutedeni
AAGACATTGCCCTGTCGTTATTTGTATAGATATCCAACTTCATATTGAGATCTGATGTATCTAATGTATTTCTTTAAAGTGTTCCTTTAATTTTTGTGAGCAGTGTATATATATATGGTCAGCTCTGTCACATCATGGACTTTGCTTCTGAAGGTGTGTTGGCATCTAAAACCAAGATATTCCTGTAAGTTGTGAGGTGAAGCCTCAATGAATTGGGGTAGTTTATCTTTCAGATAATGATTGGACTGAGATGTGGGGAATGTGGAGGCCAATTCACGACCTTGAACTCTGTCTTTCAGATAATGATTGGACTGAGATGTGGGGAATGTGGAGGCCAATTCACGACCTTGAACTCTGTCATGTTCCTCAAACCATTCCTGGACAATGTTTGCAGTGTGGTAGGGCACATTATGAGAAAAGTGCCATTAGGGATTACTCTTGCCATGAACTTCATGGTCTGCAACAGTGTTCTTTCTACCACTGTTTTCAAGTAAAAAAGTAAAGTGACCCCTTGTAGTCATACATGAATGCACCACAACACACAGCTCGAACTTCTTTCTCTGCGTTTAACCCATTCGCCAAGTGAAGCAATGGGCTGCCACCAATGGGGTGCATCCAGTGTACTCCCTAACTACTAGACTACTAGCTGCCCCAACTCTATGGTCCAACTTTCACATGCCCATTGTAGGCACTTTGCATCAGTTTCAGTTTGGAAGCTGAAATTTGTTCACACTGTGTCCACTAGCTTGATTATTTTCTATAGTGCAACCTTGTGCCGTTTTTTCCTCAGTTAAGTGATGTACATGCATTTGTAGGATGCAGTATGATGAATTACATTACACAGATGGCCTGTAAAATTATATCATCTTCTAACATAACTCTATGGTCCAGGTCAGATGCTAACATGATCATTGTAAGAGCCTTCGGCAGGATCAGCATGGGATACACAGCTGCTTGCACAGCACACTGTGATTCACTGACACCTTTCTATCAAAGCCAGCATTAACTTTTTCGGCAGTTTGTGCTCCAATAGCTCTTCTATAGGATCAGACAAGATTGGCTAAGCTTTGCTCCCCATGCACTTGGGTCAATAAGCCTTGGGTGTCCATGATCCTGTGGCCAGTGCACCAATTACCTTCCTAGGACCACTTTTGGTAGGTATCTAAGCTTTGTGATTTCGTTATTTGACTTTTAATATACCCACCCCATTCCTTAACAGGTGCCAATGAAATGAGATAATTAATATTATTATTCACTTTACCTGCCAGTGGATTTTATTTATGTTGACTGATCAGCATCTATCAATATACACACATTTTATTTTAAAGAAATTAACTTTTGATGCTTTTGTAAATCTTAACACTGTATTTTTATTCTGAATTATCTCTTAATTTTGAACAGGATCCAAACTTAATACAGTAGTAAACAATGTACAGATAATCCCATGGCATATTTAGAAAAGTGGCATTTCTAGGCCCTGTTGAAAATTGCACATCCAAATTTCTCCAGCCCAAATTGTTTCATATTCAAACACTGCTATAATTTGATAAATATTTGAGTCACTCACACTCTCAGTATTAGCTGGTCTGCGACCAGGCCCTGAGGAGATGGTGGAAGGGGAAACAGAAGCATGGCAGGCTAATTACTATTCTCTTAATGCTATTCTCTCATGTACTACCTCAGACTGCAGCTGGCTACATAGCCATGACTAAGTGACTGGTAACGTTTCATTTTTACCTGAAACAGTAGTGTGCAATATTTGCATGATGCATTACCTACACTTATTTGTGGCATACTGGTATAAAACAACAAGCTATGTATACTGCTAGGTGAAAATAATGTTGGGAAGGTGGGGCTGGTGGCATACTGGTTAGGGTGTTGCTCCTGCAATCAGAAGGTTGTGGGTTCAAGTCCCAACTGCTAGTACCATCGCTGAGGTACCTTTGAGTAAGGTACTGTACCTGTGCCCCTCGTTGGTGGCAGCCCACTGCTTCACTTGGTGAATGGGTTAAATGCAGAGAAAGAATTTCACACAGTGTGGTGTGTTCACATGTGACCACTTCACTTTACTTGCCCAACAAATCTTATGAGAATAGCTTGTATAACGTATATGGTGTATTCAAATGTAGCGCTGCTGTGTTACCTGTTATGTCACAAAGAATTCCACCACTAGTGATAATACTCAGATTCTAATGTCTAAAATCCCTAAAAAGACATATGTTCAGCACCCCTTGATTATGATTACAATAACTGAGAGATGCACACTGAGCTGTATTCATTGTAGTAGAGTCTCTGATTCAATGACAGGTAGGTTTTGCCATTTTCACAAGAGAGCAAGGGAAGCCATCTGAAATAACCCATTTTTTCCTTAACTGCCACCTCAGCTATTACCTCTGTATGGCATTATGGACCACTGTAACATACACTGTATCAGAACATCACGATCCATCATGAAATTAGCTTGAAGCAAAATTCAAGCAAATTTATGTCCCAACAGGCTTTCGAGGTAATTAAATATAGGTCATTATTAATCTTTCCTTAAAGTGAATACCATAACATGAATTCATGTGAGCACAGCTTTTTGGAAGCAACACATAATAATAAATTCATCTCCACCCACACAATTCTCAGTAATGCATGCTGTAGCATTAAGCACGAGTGACTAGATTCACTTTGTCAAGCTGTAGGGTAACAATTTCCCCAAAACGCCACAAGACATTCAGATGGAGCTGATCTAAAAGTGGAAGGTTGCAGACCTTACCAGATGAAAACAGTTTGCACAGCATATCATTATACCTGCATCAATTATTCTATTTTTTCTTGTCTCTTTTGTTTCACATCTTTGTCAAACTGTCAGAGGCATTTAAACTGAGATGTACCATGTGATGCCCAAGAGAAGTAGCTGGAGCAGTAAAATACTTCAGCTAAAATACTAATCCACCCTGGCATTAACAACATTGTATACTGTGGGGGCCGTTCCTTCATGAGAAATTAAAATCTTCTGACAGATGGCTTGAATGCCACATTTACAGAGTTGGTTCTGTAGACAAATATAACTCAAACATAGAAATATTTGAGTTACTTCATAGAAATATAATGCAACTAAAGCAACTTCAGACAGAGTGGAAAAGATTAAGGAAGCACAGGGTTCTCTGTTAAACTGTAGTGAAACTATTTAATACATCAACATCTATAAGTATAAACAAAGAAAATTACATTTGTTGGCTCCACGTGACTGGAGGTGCAAATAGGCCTTTGACCTCTTTCTATTCCTCTTGGAAAAGGTGTGAGGAACCGTGGCAAAGGTAGAACTGATTGCAAAGTAGGCTATGTCCTCATAATTACGTCTTTTAATTACCTCTGTAAAAACCCTTATATTTATTACACTGCGCATTCTCTGTCCTGTTGCTGCTATATTCGCACAATCATATTTATTGCCATCTACATCTGTTCTCCATTTCTGCACATGTAGCTTATGTTCTGCCTTTTTGCACACAACTCTCTGCTGCTAGAATACAGTCCCTGCCATAATAATGTATACATCCAGACAGTAGCTTTCGGTAGCTAATTTTCCACAGAAATGGTAACCTGTGAAAGGTGTCCTCCTGCACCAATTAAACATTATAACATATAGTGTGTTTATTAGGCTACTAACTGCCCCCTGCTGACTGCTCAGTGATTCACAGGCCAGAAATGGCCCATGGCCTGGTGTGTAAGAACCTCTGCTTTAGCAAATAAAGAGTGCTTCTTGAAGAAGGAGAACACAATGGTTAATCATCATTTAACTTGTGTGTTAGGCCAGAGAAACCAGTAAACTGATGGACCCAGGCTCTCAGTTCCCCATCCCTGTTTCACCAAACTTTACATGAAAGTGAGTAAATGTCACTAGTTACTCCCTGCCTTCAGAATGTATGAAGCAGCATCCTGGTGTCTATATAAAGGACCTGTCTGAGCTTGGCTGCACTCTGTCAAGTGTGATAAATGAGGTAAGGTCATGTGCTGAGAGGTGAAGTGGATTATGGGAATGGGATTATAATATTCATTTACTTATCTGAGGAGAACCAAGAGAGCCTGTGTAGCCTTTTCAACTGTATGCTTAGGAAACAGCGTAGGCACACACATTCGTTTAGTTTTGGACTTTACTAAAAGTTCTCAGAGCATAAAGGTAAGAAGATTTTGGTTAAAAATGCATGATTGCACATTTATACACCTTTGATACACAATTGTTAAGAAAGTTAACTTCAGCGACAAATCGTACTGATTTGAATGTGAGCCTACTTATATATCTATTATATTAGCTGACTCCTATTATCAGCATAAAAATGCAGATTATGCATTGCTGATGTGGCAAATTAATTAATTTGTAGTGTCGTCCAAGACCGCATTATCTGCAACAAAATGTGTGTGGTTATCATAGGTAAAACCAATTTAGATGTTATCTTCTGTGGGACCTGAGCCCATGTATGAATAATGAAGCATAAGCAAAAGACATGTAAAGCTAGCGCTCATACTGCGAGGTAGCGGTTGAGAATAAATGTATTGGATGTCCACTGCATCTCTTATAATAATAATAATAATAATAATAATAATAATAATAATAATAATACATTTTATTTATAACACACTTTTCATTAGCAAATCTCAAAGTGCTACATTAAACAACAATAAAATGGGTAAAACACAATAGATTGATAAAAACTATATATCAACAATTATATGCTTTCCTAAATAAGAAAGTCTTCAAATTTGCTTTAAAAGAGTCCTGGTTCTGTATAGCTCGCAGCTGGACAGGAAGACGGTTCCAGAGCCATGGGACAATAGAGCAAAAGGCTCGATCTCCCATAGTACGTAGCTTAGTTGAGGGAGTTTGAAGAAGCATGCCAGCTGATGGTACGTTTTGAGGTTTGTAAACCAATTAAATCCTGAAGAGATGGTGGTGCCTGACCCAGAATACATTTATGTGTTAGCAGGAGAATTTTATAATCAATCCGGAAAGAAACAGGGGGCCAATGGAGTGACTTGAGGATCTCAGAAGGATTCTTGTGGCACTGTTTTGGATTTATTGCAATTTTTGTCATAGACTTCTCAGATGTATGTTTTGCCTTTTGTACTGTATATTTTGCCAACAAATGCCACTGGGTTATCTAGAGTATGAGAACTCTTAAGTAGTCAGAATACAAATAATGCTACATACATGCACTATTACATGTTATATAACAAATAACTGTAAGGTTATCAGAGTACAAAGAAGGTGTAAGCTTACTGAAAAATTCAATATTCTGTTATACTCTTCTTGTAACAAATAAAACATAGAAAAGGTACTGGCTTTGATAGCATACACTGAGAGAGGATATGGTTTTAAAAAGCCGTACAAATCTGTCAATTTATCCTATCGACCAAAATTACTTTTGCTCCACTTAAACTGGTTCAGCATGGCAGCACACTGAAACTGATCAAATTAAGTTTCTAAATGAAGCATTTTGTCCATCATAAGTGGTCGTAACCAACACAATGCATAACCAATAGAAGGCAGAATGTTCAGTGTATTAGACAGCCATTTTTATGAAACATCCCAAAGGAAGAGTAGCACAACTAATATGATACCTCCAAAAAAAATTCTAAATTTAATTGAAAATACTGTGTGGTTTGGTGAAAATCCATGCCTCACCTCAGGCTCGTCTGGTCAAGAGATGGATTTACATGAAAAAAGAAAAAAAAAAAAAACTTTAACTCTTGCAGCCATGCATATTTTTCTCTTGGACTAACAACTACTGGTCTTAGGTACTATAAAATATACTGAAATCACTGATGATTTAAAACTATAATCAGTAAACCCAAATATGTCTGCATTTAACCTATTCAATATTTTGTTAACTCAGCCTAATGACACATACAAATCTGTTTTAGTTTAATTTACCATTATTTACTTATATATTGGCCTCAGTTTCAGTTGCATTTCACAAGAAAAAGCCCTCTAACACCCATCTGAAAAGGGGGAATGCTTTCATGTGTATATAAATGTTATTCCCAGGGCTTCTAATGATCAACAAAAATTGGAGGACAAACCCATAGAGGTCTATTTGTCATCTATCAAAAAATCCAAGTAGCGCCACTTTTTCGTTCTGGTCAACTTCTGGGATTCATTGTTCCACTGTTAAGTCTCTTAAAGGTCTCTTCCTCTGCGAATGCCACCAGTGATAGCATACGAGGAGCCGAAACCCGAACAAAAACATGGGGAGCATTTGAAAAACATCTCTTGACCTTTAGAGGCTGCAATTAATTCCTAATACCAGACAAGGAAAGGATTTAAGGCTCCTGTGAGTCACGGCAGAGACGAGGCTGCATGCCCTGTCGGAGAAGTTCAGGAATGAAGGCACATGTGTGTGTGCATGCGCATAAAAGAATGGTGTTCGGTGGCATTTTCATCATGGCACAAAAAAAAGGGAAGTCAGCCTTGTTTTAGGAGAGTCTACCACACCAGTTTGGCACTCATCAGTCTGCACTGAGCACAATATTATTAACAGTTGCGACTGTAGGGTGAAAGAAAGGGCAACTTTAATAAGCTAATGAAAAGTAAACTCAAATTTAAGGTGAGTTAATCTCAGAGGTACTACAGGGATTCCCTGTCTCATTTTCTTTCTTTCGTTTCTACATTTGAAGCCCACAAGTTGATTAAGGTGTATATATTTTTATATAAAAATGGAACCAAGCACCAGATAAGTCCCACCCCACTGAGTGCCACAGTGCAGATCAGAGATGACTGTCTGAATCGTGAGGGGAAAAAAATCACTCAAAAGTGAAGAGCAAACTTGTCATTGCTAACTAGGGCCTTCCCCAGTCACAAATCTGTTGAAACTGAGTAAACAGAGAGTAAAAAAATGAAATAACTTCTCATTAAGATCTCATTAAGGCTTGCGATCTCAGTTTCATGAAGAATTTCTCTGAAACAGAAATAACAAGCAGATAGAATTCAACCTTCAAACTGATTTAACATTAGTCTCACACCTGCTGTATGATGTCAACTTAAATGAGTTCAATTTCAAAAGAAAAATAAATGCACAGTGGAATCCAAAGCACTTCTGTCGAGTAGGCCTACTCCAAACAGCCGTGTTGTCACAGTTACTTTGCAGGTTCAATCCAGTGAAAAGCAGCCTCATACCTCTAAGGAGATTCAATAGATTGGCGCATTAAACTGTAAATGCTCTGGGGTCTTATCAGGGTTTTACCCCAGCATGTCAAGGAGCTTAGGGGCAAATACGAATCAAAGCAAGCCCTGACCCTTGCAGAGATCCAGAACAATCCAAGATTCGAATGGCAGGGTGACTGAATCTCTTCAGCCAGATTTGAGAGTAGAACATTTCATGTTTGTATTTCAGGTGAGCATGGCCTGAAGGGGATCAGTGTGGTGTATTATGATATAATAAATCATTAGCTCCAAACTGAAGTGATGTCCGGTTCCTAACATAGCAGACTCTGAGCAAAAGAGGTTCTACATAAACTATATGGATAAAAGCACTGGGACACACCTGTCCCTCAGGGTTTGGGCTAGTCCACATACTTCCAGTGAAGGGCTTAATTCTAATGCTTCAGTATACCAAGATGAATGCCATGAATGTAATGCTTCCAACTTTGTGGACACAGTTTAGGGAAGAACCTTTTCTATTCCAGCATGACTGTGTCCCAGTGCACAAAGCATGACATGATTAGATGGGTTCGGTGTGGAGGAACTTGACTGGCCCTCACAGAGACCTGATCTCAACCCTATCCAACACCTTTGGGATGAACTGGAACAGAGATTGTGAGCCAGGCCTTCTCATCCAACATCAGTCCATCTCAAATTCCCACAGAAACTGGGGGTCAACCCTACATTAAAGGCTATGTATTTGAATGCAATGTCATTAATGTCTGTTGGTGTAATGGTCAAGCATTCAGATACTTTTGTCCATACAGTGTAGCAACAAATTCAATATGATAGGTCTTTTAGGTGCTACAATTATACATATGGCATAATTAGAGTGGATTGCATGAAATTAACCATTCTCTAAATGGAGAAAACTACTTACACATAGAGCTACAAAGAACCATAACGAGAGAAACAAACTATTTAATCATCTTAATTCTCAACTGGCTCCAATTATTTGGCACTGCTGTGAATCATATGGCATTTCCCATACTGTGATATGTTTCAAAGTGAAATCTGATGTCAGCTACATTTTCTCAGTGTTTTTATTGTATTTATTTTCATTCATAAAGAACAAGACCAAAAATCTAACGACACCAAAAATACTAACAAACAGTTCTGAGTTTAAACCTGTAGTTTAACTCTTCAGTCACCTTTTAGTATTAGTTAAAGGAAATAAACCACGTCTTTAGAGTCCTGTTCTCAATATAATCCGAGTGCATGCAATACTACTTTTACATGGGGATAGGAATCATAGTAGCACACAAAAACTCCAATTCTGCATATTGGTATATTTGAATGTGTCAAGCATGGACATGTATAAGATTAGGTAAGGTTCACAACTAGAGACAGATTTTGTTGGTTCAAATGCATCATGGATATTCATAGGTCTGGCTAAAGACATTAGCCTCCCAGCTATTTTCCTGCTGCCACCAATCAGTATTACACCGAAGCCAAAGGTCTTTCATACTAGGGAGAAGGGGCATTAATGTATTCACCTTACTCTGGTACTAATCACAACCAGAGGAGACATTAGATGTTGGGGTCCATGCGTGTTTATAGGCCCTGGAACAGAGCTTAAGCAGGTGTTTGGGTTCTGTGCCATTGCCTGGTCGACGGTGCCCCTGCACATTAGCTTCCAGCCAAAGAGACAGCTTGCAGGGCACAGGCCTCCGATCCCAGTGCATTTGGTTAATGCACAGTGCTGTGGAACAGAGAGCACAGCTCCGCAGCCAGACAGACTTTCTCTCCGCTTCCTTTCTCCATCCATCCAGCTTCTCAAACACTAATGCAAAACAGCTCTGGCTCTGCACAGCCAGGCGCTCCCTGCGGCCTTGGCTTAGGAAACATGCGTATAAAACAAAGCAGTATCGTCATATGCTCAAAACTGAACATCCTCAAACAAATGACATGTTATGTTCACTTAAGTGAAAATAAGTTAGCACTTCACAAACTGCTAATTTAAATGCACTTTATTGTTTTTGTAACAGAATCGTATAATACATAAAAAGATCACAATATAAATGTGGCATAACCTTTAAACAAACTTTTCAAATGGTTTTCAAATATGTGATTTTGTCGGATAATTTAGCAAATAAACAACACTTAAAATGTTTAGAAGTGTGCTCTCTATTCTGATTTGGACCAGTTGCACATCGTCTAGCTATTTGATCCAAGATCTCAAGAAGTTAAGAGAGTAATACACAGCACGATAATCTCCAGCTTCAAAGACAAAGGTGCAAAAGGCGTTCTGACACAATAACATAAAGGAGTGTCATGTCTCACCTTGTCAAATCACCCAGGAGCAGATGCTCAGATAACAGTTTATTATATGCAGTCATTCAGGAAGATGAAACAAAAGAACCATGGTAACAGCGCAGGCTCCAGAACAGAGTTTGCATTTGTAACATAAGGTGCATTGCCAAATAATTCAAGGGCAAAGGCAGACTTCATGTTAGCATCAAGGTACCAGTCCAATGCACCAGAAGTAAAATCCAATGGTTTTAATAAAGGATGAAGAGCCTTTCAAAGCAGGATCAGTGCTGGACTATCAGAAAGACATACACAGAAACAGCAGGCTGGTCCAGTGTAGAATGGAGTCAATGGGTCAAGCTGGGCTTTAGTAGTGGAGAGTGATGATGAAGAAGCAAGTAAAACAAAACTAAACATGGAAGGGTCAGTACTACATACATTAGTGTTCCTTTAGTATTCAAACGGAATGTTGTATTAAACATCCTGTAAAAATATAAACATATGCTAAACCTCAGTTAAAGACTGCTTGTCATAGTCACCTGAGAATTACTTGGGCAGCATCCTAATATTCTACTGACTACATCTGATTGATATTCCTCTGTCCCACATTCCCTGCTTGCTATGCCACTGATCTAGTGATGAGACATGGGTAAAACAAGCTCCACATAACCAGGTGGTGTTGCAGTCCCTGCTGTGTCTATGGCTCATTAAGAACAGTAACTGGCTTTTATGGAATGAAGAAAGAAAGGCTTTTATTCACTTTACTGTTGAATGAGTGTCCAGGGAATGTGCATTCACACACAATTCTGGCATGGCTATTTGGATGGACGGACAAACAAACAGACAGGCAGGGAGACAGACAGATGAGCTTGCTTGGCAGCTTTTGGTGTTGCACGATTGGAATATCTTTTTCTCGCTTTTGAAGAGAGAGAAAGATATTCAGGTGGCCCCTGACTTCCAGAGAAGGACAAACTTAATGCTTCTCTATACTAAGACATTTTTAACAATGCCTTTGTGGACACAGTTTGGGGAAGAACCTTTTCTATTCTAGCATGACTGTGTCCCAGTGCACAAAACAAGCTCCACAAACACATGGCTGGATGAGTTCAGTGTGGAAGAACTTGAATGGCCACACAGAGACCTGACCTCAACCCCATCCAAACACTTTGGGATGAACTGGAACAGAGATTGCGAGACAGACCTTCTGACCTCATAAATGCTCTACAGAATGAATGGGCACAAAGTCCCACAGAAACTAAAAAACCTTTAAAGAAGAGTGAAAGCTGTTATAGCTGCAAAAGGGGGGAGGCAACTCCATATTATAGTCTATGTATTTGAATGCAATGGCATTAAATTGCAGGTGTAATGGTCAGTCATCCCAATTCTTTTGTATCTATATAATATATGTAGAGTTTTGTAAAAGCTTTATGGCTGTGATATCTTGAGACTGGAGAGGTTATATGTTATGTAAGTTTTCAAAAAAGTAGCAAATTTCAAAAGTTAGTCATTGAACATACATTGTGTGTACATTTGGCCAAAACCTAATTAGAAAAAGGACAGTGGTTTTAGAGAGACATGCAAGTGTGAAAATTAAAGAACCTCTTTCCCACAACAGAAACCTCCACATAGATTTTCTACCAATTAAAGTTTATTTATTTATTTTAACTAAAACTGTGTGTTTGAAAAGAGAGATGCTAGTTGGAACGTTGGCCACTTGGCTTTAATTTTACATATTAAGAGTATCACTAATGCAACCCGTCTCTGTTTTAAATCATGATGGCAGTGTGATACCATAAGGTTCTCAAAAAGACATCCTGCAAAATAGTCTTGTGACTCCAGCTTGGAACTTTGGGGTGATAGATCTGCAAGAGTAAAATTGGACCACACTGTTAAAGAGAAGCAATGCCGAGACGAGTGGCACCATCTTATTAATATTAATTGGTGTAATGGTTAAGCGCCTCAATACTCTTGGACACATAGTGATTGTGTTTGGAAGTCAAACACAAGAAGAGTGACTGTTTCTATCACTGTCATATCACTCAGACTCTCACAGTGCCAAACTTATAATTAAATTCTCTGCAGCCTCTGCTAACAATGAGCTACTACCCCCATTAATGTGGTGCATTGATACTGATTTAAATGTGATGCTGTGGAGGAAATAAGGCTTGTTAATATGGCCACAGCTATCACTGACATCAGAAGAGAAACGAGAGGGCACCTCGCGGCCCTTCTGCCCGTCTGTCAGTCGCCATGTGCCAGCATCGTCTTCAGCCAGCTCTGCTCACGTCACCGTGCCAAACAAGTGACCAGCGAAACAGCTGCACGTGTATTTATATATCTCCTTCCACGGTAATGAGATGCTCTCCGCACATCTTGCAGAACGCATTTTGAGCTGGAGCCAGTGTTAAAACTCATCATCTGGTTGAAATGTTCTCCTCCACAGCTCACAGACTGAAAGACATATTGTCAGGTGTTAAGCTCCTCTGAGCGCCATCGTAGGAAGAAGCATATGGGGTGTCGGCGGATGGGGGTTGGGAGACAATAGCACGACTACGCTTGCTCATTTCAGGTGACAGTTGGTTGAGACAGACCAACTTTTCTCTGAGAAAAAGCAAGAAGTGAAGCTTCTGACAAGTGCACCTGCTAAACGAACTTTTGAGAATGCAAAAATGGCTGTAATATTGAAGAGTAAATCGTCAAGAGGTTGGTAACAATAACAAGACAATGGGTTTCATTCTCCCTCCAGGGAATGTGGGTTCGGCAGCTAGAGAGCCAGGAGAGGCTAGCCTGTCCATGAAGGGAGAATGTGTGAAGAGCAGGAACTGGAGGATTTGATTATGTCAGCCTTCCAAGAAGAACAGCCTAATGACCCACCAGCTGTCTCCTGGATAGTGCAGACAATTGTCCATCCTCCAAGTGCTTCAAGAAGTGTAATTAAGAGAAAAAAAAAAGGCATGCATGTATTCTGCATAGGCATCATGCAGGAAGGGCTAGACTATTAACAAATTGTCATGAAACGCTAAATGCTAGTTCTGAAAATCTATAGACAACCTGAAGCATAAAATTAATCATCAACAACAACAACAACAACAATAATAATAATAATAATAATAGTATAATATAAATAATAGTAATAATAATTGTAATAGTAATGTGGCAAATTCACACAGACTCATTCTCAAACATACGGATGCTTCATAGCGGCAACTAAATACACTAACACAATTAACATTCAATCCTTCATTTTCTCTAACCGCTTAACCGCTTATCGTGGGGTCAATGAGCACGAGGCAGGGACTCACCCTGGGTGGGGTGCCAACCCACCACAGGGCTCAAACACACACATCATTCACTCACACACAATTTAAAAATTTTTTAAAAAATAATAAAAATAATATTGGGCATTAATACTATTCCATTGATTTAATTCATAATTAGTATAAAATACTATTTCGGCTTCACCAAAACTTACTTCTAATATTAACCTCAGCAACCAAGAGGCAAGAGTTATCAGTATTTCTGTTATCCTGAGGGTATTTGTCTCCACAAAGACACACACATGCACATACACCCCAGTGCATAAGGTATGTCAAAGTTGATTGCATCCAGTCTCTGCCCTTCATGCATCCAAGCCGAGATTCAGTGAAACTAATTGATCTAGTATTAAATTTGATCACACACTATTTACAATGCTGCTGGCAAAAATGGTTCTGTTGATTGTTCTTTAAAGGGCTATTAAAGTCAATTAAGTGTAACAATCATTTCATAAATAGAATCTCTGGGAGATGTAAAGTTTGTACACTGCTTAAATGCTCTTCCTTGAACCCTAGATCCAACTGGAACCTTTATTTTTAGGGTTGCAGATGCAGCTAATGAATGTCAATAAACTGCAAGTACAGCATATTCTTCAGAAAGAATGCAATACACAGAGAGCCAGACATCAAGAAAAAATATTCCAGATAAACAGTGCTGCCACAATGTTGCATAAAAACAGAAAAAATGGTGGGAAATTACATCCGACTACCAAATGGTTCGTAAATAGTAGTAGCACTTATTCAAAATGGTCGGTACCCTCGAGCAAGGTACTGTACCTACACACTGCTCCCTGGGCGCTGTGTTCGTGGCTGCCCTCTGCTTCACTTGGTTAAAGGGTTAAATGCAGAGGAAGAATTTTGTGCTGTTCACATTGTGTGTTGTGGTGTGTTCACATATGACACAATGGTCAATTTACAGAAACTTAAATGATGATTTGCTGAGTGTGTACATTAAACCTCCAGCAGCTGTTGTAATTGCCTCTGTAAGCAGTCTGCAGGATTGTGCTTTTCTGATTCAATTAATAGCTTCTTCTCTTCTTCTTAATGCTTTTCCATTGTGGAGAGGAAAAAGATCTGAAGTTCTTCCACCCAAAATGAATGCTTAAGAGTCTCTTTCTATGCACTCTAAGAGAGTAAACACAATGAGTAATGGCAGTTTAAAACCAGTTTACTTTTTTCTCAACAAAAAGTAACATCTGCCTGGAAAATCACAGAGATGTGTAACAGGACGGGACAAAATGAATCAGACCTCCACTGAGTTTGGTAAAAACAGGTCATTTGTTCAACAGTTTTCTCAAAGGAGGAGGGAGAAATACATGGGCAATCAGGAAGGAAATAAAATCACAGTGTACCACCAGTAAAATAAACACTCTCGGACCCTAAGAAATTTAATTCTGTCCGAAAACAAGGCTCTGAAGTATGTGCAGTTTACGTTGGTCGTCTTGTTGTCTCTCATCAGTGCTCAGTTTTGGACCACAGGACCACTACTGATTGGAGATTTTTGGTTGACTGGCTCTTCTGGGCCCAGCAGTGACACAGCAGCTTTGCTAAACACTGCTGCGCCTGATTCACTCATATTGGCACAACATCCACTACTATGCCCTGTTATGTCACTGTTGAATATGACCAGCCAACCAGACAAAATCTGGACCTGCAATGGTTATTTTGCATTAATGGATGGGCTAGTGATTGGCCAATGAATTGTGTAGCAACAGATTAACTACAGTCAGTACCTGTATGCACCCATGAGCCATAACACCAAACCTTTTGAATTGGTTTCCTATATCCTGCCAGAATAGTTCTGACTCACCAAGGTATGGACTCTACAAAATCTCTGAAGATGCTCTGTAGTATCTGGCACCAGGATGTTAGCAGCAGATCCTTCAAGTGATGTAAGGTGGGACCTCCATGGATCAAACAATCAGAATCAGAAAACTTTATTTATCCCGGAAGAAACTGCTCACATCACGACTGCACACTCAGACAAGACATAACAATACAGAATAAAAATAAAAAATACCTGAATATATAGTAAAGATACTCAGACTAGAAATATATTAAGAAGGAAATAGTACAACTCACCCATAATAAAAAGAATATAGCTAAGTTAAAATTAGAACACTCTACAGTAGTAGAATTAAAAGAGTTACGTCTAAGTACCTTTATCAGAAAAATTGAATTGTGAAATTATAAAAATGCAGTTGTTAAGAGAGAAGAGGTATTTGGAATAGAAATGTATTGCACACAGGTAACAAGTATTTAGCATTAAGGTACCGTATTTTTCGGACCATAAGACGCACTTTTCCCCCCCCAGAATTGTCCCTGCGTCTTATGGTCCGAATATAGCCTAAACGTGCTGTAAAAATAAAATTTTTCAACTTGCCCGGCTCTGTGCTCCATTCCCGCCGCGGCCGCCCGCCCCACTCACTGGAGTCAGGCGCTGCTGGCTGCAATGCTCCATTCCCGCCCCCGCCCGCACGCACGCACCGCTCACTGGAGTCAGGGGACTGGACTCTAACTGGTACAGTGTAGTGTATGGTGACGGTCCCTTCCTTGATCCTGCAGTCTGCATGCATCATCATTCATCGATTCCC
>JBBPDH010000130.1:16753586-16770702 GCA_037974565.1 Clupeocharax schoutedeni
GCTCATCGATCGGCAAACTGACCCTCCCCCGTTCCACGATCGGCAAACCGCGCAGCCCCCTCCCCCCCCCCTCCGCGATCGGCCGCACATCCCAAAAATCTCACGCGCAGGTTTTGGGTAAACTTGAGAGCCCTGTAAACAACTATTCAGCTTTATACAAACAACTCACACTCCAATTCCCTCTGTTAGTACCCTTTTCTGAATTTGTACAATTATGCCAGTCTCTATTCTGCATTTCTGCATTTTGACTTCGACATTTACTGTGAACAGTGTGAAATTCTTTCTCTGCATTTAACCCATTCACCAAGTGAAGCAATGGGCAGTTAGCGACAGGGTGCCCTGGGAGCAGTGTTTGAGGACGGTTAGTGGTGCCACTAGCAGTCCAGGGATTTGAACTTATGACCTTCTGATCATAAGAGCAACCCCCCAACTACCAGCTACTGACAAGTATAAGCATATATTACACGTTAACCTCTTCAGCCTTATTGCTCCAGTGAAATACTAAAGAAATCATATATAGGAATATTGTGCAACTTTGATTGTTGTATGAATCGTCACATTAATAACCACACAACAAACCTAGAAGACAAGGAGGCGCACAGCTTCACAAGCACAGATATGAGTGGCCCTCAGCTTTCTACTCAAACCAATTCCGGAAATGTCCTAAATGTCTATTCTTCTTTCTGACAGTTACCATCAGCATCAGTGCGTATGGCTCATCTGGTGCTGGATGGGGCTTTGCAGGCCCTCAGTGACCCCTCTCAGGCTGGGCAGCCGAGCGTGACTGGCCCCCCTGTCTCTGTTCCGCTGGAGCCGGGTGGCTGGAGCCTCCCGCAGAGATCCTCCACAACCCTCACCGTGTGCAGCGACATCAAGATAATCTGCCACATTTCACAATGCCACAGAGCTATGACTGGGCTATTAGTCACAGTGATAGCACAGTACAGGTGTGAGAGACCCATCAAACACTGTACAGGCAGTCTGAATGAACAGGTAGAGGATAAGACTCTTAAACGGACACACCTAAGCTGGGCCTAAACCAATGTTAGAAATGAAAAACTTCATTGATGTGTTGTAATACATCATTGAAGAGGATGACTCAACTGCATCATTTATGGAATATCAGTTTTTAAATTTACTTATAAATATAACAAAGACAAAAATTTTAGTATTAAATTCAAATAAAAAAAAATACTGTACAAATTTACTGGTTGTTAAATATTTGTATAAAATATTTAAATTTAATTAAATTACACCTCTAATCTGGAATACTATGGTATTCCAGGCATATAATTCATATCACAACAAATTATAATAATAATGTTCAGTGGTAGATCAGGGGAACTTATAGTAATAATATGTTCAGCAAGTTTGATGCCTTGTGATGGCACAGCCAATTGTGACTGGGAGTCCATAACTGCCTTTGCTTTGTCTAGGTCATCCTTATCATTTAGCATTGTTGACATAGCAAATTTGGCACAATTAGCACTATTTATCTTTTATTACATTTCCCACAAAAACTGGGAAAGATCTTGAAAACATTTACAGTTTAAATCAGTAATGCTAGCTCCTTTTAAGCCATTAAATGACCAAGGACTGCATTTTGCACCATAAAAACTAAAAAAGAATTTCCAAAAACGTTTCTCCAACCCAGGCTATCAAACTCTTCAATCGGAACTGAAAAACTGTACATCTTTTTGCTGCTACTCGCTACCATTTGCACAATTATTAATTGCTGTCTACTTCAGTCTTTGGACACTATATATTAGGGACTGTATATAAAAAGGTACTATTTCAAAGTGAGAATAATTCCCAAACAGGCTTTGGGATTTTTTACACAGTGTTAAGGGCAGCCAATATTTCCAAATACTGGGGAAAACAAAACACACACACACACACACACACACACACACACACACACAAACACACACACACCTCCAGACAAGGTTTTGCCCTGACAGCAACAATATGAAGAAAGCAAATTAAAATGTCCTGTGGCGTGGGTTCTCGGAAAAACAGGATATAATGTAGCATAAAATTCACAGAAGGGTACATTTAACAAATTAAATGAATGTTCCATTCCAAAATACATTAAAAGTTACTCTGTGAGATCAGATCCAAGGATGAAAATGTAGACATTTTCTCCCCTTGGAGAAGCACAACACACATGCTATACTTTTACTAGCGTGGGTGAGGAGTGCAATACTTTACTTGGAATTAATGCATGGATACACTGCAATGTGGAGTGAAGAAAAATTAGGCCGAATCTTAACTACCATCACTCATGGGTGGACCTGCAAGGGCCTTAAGACCATATTGTAATTACAAATTATTTTTCTAATTAATTTTGGGCTTCATGTTCCATTAGCATCTGGTTAGGAGGGTTAGAGCTAATTGAAAATGTTATTAAGCTAATAATGTTTACTCTGTCTGCTGTGGCTGCAGTTGATGGTCTCTCTCTCTCTCTCACTCCCCCTCTCCATTTCTCATGGCTGGGGGCTGTTTGCTTATTGTAATTGAGGATGGTGGGAGGACTTTTTCTCTCTTGGGCGAAGAAGTTCTCTAATCCATATTGGCGTGCTGGCTCTAGGAGATGGACTCTATCAGAACCTGGAATAATAATCACACATATGAACACACACACACACACACACACACAAGCTTAGGTCATCTTGTTGGCCTCACCACCCCTGACTAGCCTTGCGTTCACTCTGAACAATATAAAGAAAAGCCTTTCTTGAGGGAGTGCTAGTTTATCCATGTGTTAAGACATAATGAAGGCGTACAGGCATGCTCTTTTTGGAGAGCCCCCGAGAAAAAGCATGACACAAATTCAAGGGGCACTGAGCATTTATATGGACGCTCATTGTGTGGGAATTTACCGCGTCTCTGAGAATGCATCTCAGGACATTCGATGCACTGCTGTATTATTAGCATCAACACTGTCTTCTCAGAGAAGCGAAAAAAATATGCACAAATCAGTAAACAGCAGAAATTGGAGACACGTAGACCCAAGGGTGAAAGCACATCGTGCGAAACACCTGATTAGTAATGTCTACACAGTGTTTTGTTCCCCTCTATGGCCTATGAGAGGCATGTTCCGACATAGCCATGAACAGCCCATCATGAATCTTATTTGCAATGCCCAGTGCTCTGTCTGGCCTCATTACCCCCTGGTCAATCAAACGCCCGTGATTCGCTCGTCCATTCCAGCCCGTTATTAACAGTGGCAGTTATTGAGAACAGTTTGCAAACAAAGTGTACCGTCAGGCCATCGCAATTAATGATTTGCATGGATTTCCCCCTCCCCTTGAATGTCACCTTCAGGGGCTAAAAAGCAGCCATAACGAGACAAGGTGCAATCAAATTAGGGCTGCACAGTCAAGCAATGTGCAAAAGCTAGAATGCATGTTTCTGCTTGGAATCCTTTGCTATATAAGATTAGGTTCAGTAGCCTATCATTGCCAGACAGCGACACTTCGCCGTTGTTGGACTCGCATCATGGTCACCAAACAATCAACTGCGTAAACAGAGCTTTGAAAAGTGACTCATGAATGCACAGAATGCCTTATGTATAAAAAAAAATTGTATCTGAACTGATTTTAAAGTATTTGGGCCATGACAATTTAATTGAAAAAGAAGGAATGTCCTAGTATTGTGGTGTACAAGGGCAACATATAAGCAAGAAGAAAACAACTGTTAATGTGCCTTCATGCTCATCCTGCATAAAAATGTATCCTCACAAAATAATCCTCAGTTAATTGGGTTAAACCAAACCCTCCTCCCACATCCCATGACATCATTCCACTTCAGCTTTTTGCCCAAAAATACTATTTTACTGCAACAGACATTTTACAAAGAGCAAGCAACCATCCTCTTCTCTGTTTACAGCAAACAAAGAGTCCTCTACTGTTTCAATAGAGGCCTGGCTCTTCCCCAAACATGTATCATGCACGTCTTGTGAAACAAACCATTTAATGCTTGCTACTTGTCAAACTCAATCAACATTCTCATATCCAACATGGATTTTGTCCCCCTTAACCCCCATCGTACTGCTCCAGCCCGAGCCAATTTCCTTCTGGTCTGCTAGAAATGGATTAACATTAATGAGATGTGGGCAGCCTGACTTCCCTGTTACCCATTCACCTTGTGCAAAACCTTCACTTGACTCCAGTCTACAACAATCAAAGAGTTGAGTATGTTGCTGGAACTGTATGTTCCAGTATGTTGCTGGAAGATGAGATTAATTCTAAAGTTCAAGCAAGAGAGATCAGAGGTAAACTGAGTGGAAAATATGTTAAAACAACTACATTACACACTACAAGGGAAAAACGTATTGGAACACCTGACAATGACCCAAACAGGGACTTTACTGAAGCTGCATTCAAATGCAAATACTTGCAACTAGAACAGCTATTACAGTATTTATTTGAATAAGTGACCATTCATTCTGTGGAAAATGAGGTTAACCACTGATGATGCAAAAGAAGGCCTAGCTCACAATCTCCATTCCAGTTCATCCCTAAGGTGTTGGATGGGGTTGAAGTCAGGGCTCTGTGCAGACCCGTCAAGTTCTTCCTCACTGAACTCATCCAGCTTGCTTTTTGCACTGGGACACAGTCATGCTGGAATAGAAAGGTCCTTCTACAAAGTTGGATGCATGTGGTTGTCATGGTCTGCTGAAGCATTAAGATTGTCGTTCCCTGACAATAATTAAGAGATGTGTCCCTATACTTTCCGTACAGTGGTGTCAACATTTGAGCTATTTTTTATGTGATTTGAACTAAAAACTGTGATAATAAGGAATTGCTCAGCCATTATTAATGTAGTAAAATTAACTAACTTTGAGTTTTCTGTGTAATTGCTTTAATTAGCATTTCACAATAGAACATTTCAACATGAATTTCAACAGTCAACATGAAACTGAAATCAGAATGTAGGCCCACAGTTCCTCTGTAATGTGATGTTTTCCTGAGTGAGGCACAGTCTTAGTGAGTTTTCTGAGCCAGCCAGAATGTTTTTCACTTTATTGATACACAGAGCTATGGGGAAGATATTATTGGTCCATATTATTATTATTTATTAGTGCATGTCAATGTAATCAATGAAGGTGATGTTTTAACAGCAGGCAAGTGCCATTAAAACCCAATGGAAGAAAAGACATTTGTCTTTTAATTTGCTGATAAATTATTATAAATCCCAATTCATTATGTAATACTGCTTTCAAATTGTCTTTTGTCAAAGTCAAAAGGAGCTTTATTGCAATCTTAACCATAAAATATATAGAGAGACGAAACGACGAAGCTCAGGTTCCACAACAGTTCCACAATCTAGTGTAACAGACATAAGAAATTGTAAAACAACCAAAATAGTGCAAGTAAGAAGTATAAAATAGGGTAAGGTTCAGATTTAGCCTGCCCTGAGTGTTTGAACAGCTCACTGTGCATTGTATATAAAGATAAGTGAATCAAAATTAAAGTTTTACCAATATATTTTAAGTTGAACATGTCATTTGCTGTCTTTGCTATACACCCCTGCTTTAAGAGGAAGTTAAGTTTGTAGCAGTTCTGGAACGTATTTGCGATTCTGGTTTTGTTGCTTGGTCTGTGCACCACCTTGAATGATTATACACTTTCTGTCAAGGTTCAAATGGAGGTTCATAGACTTCTATTTTTACTCACCCGCTCAACAATTTTACCTTACTACAGGCAAGTACAGTTGGGCATTAGGTAAGAATTTCTTCCGGTCCACTGTCTGATTACATGCAGGAAAAAGCCTCTCGGAGAAAAGAGGCGAGGGAAAATGAGCTCATGTAATGAGCAGTCAGGGGCCGTCAGAGCTCCAAGTGGTTAGAGCGCAGTGACAGTTGAACTTAAAGGAACCAGCAGATATCATAGATTTGCGCAATGAGGAGAAGCTTGGTGTTTGTCATTCCCCTGACAACAATTAGCAGTCATTAGGAAGCTAAATGTGTGTGTGTTCTCCACTAGAATGATCACAGTGGGGGCAGTGGCCCTTCTCCCACCTTCAGCCCAGCTAGGGGCTGAACACTCAGCCGTGATTTAACTCTCTTCTGCAGGCTGGAGGGGGAAATTAACACACTGTTCATTGCCTTTAATTCATGCCAGGCTGCTCCCGTCAAGGGCTCGTCACAGTGGCTGCGGAGGGGGCACGTCTGAAATGACAGTGGTGCAGAGCCCCTTTGGTGCTATTTCTCACCTCATAGCCACGGGAGGGGTCACAGAGAGAGTCCATTAGATCCCTGCGCTTTTGTTGGAGCTGACCCCAGTGTAGTTGCTCAGTTAAAATGGTTCTGAAATGTCAAATGGCATGCAGAACAGATGCATGATACAGAGACGCAAGAATTCCAAGCATCATCATAAGCCCATTGTCCATGCTATATAGAGGGACATGGAACTTTATCCATCTCCCCATTCAGGCCCAAAGGAATCATTCCACACTCAACTTATTATAAAGCCTCTCTCAAACAATGGTGGTGCCATTGGTGGTATGGTGGTCTCAAGCTCCTAATGGATAGCTGCAGGAGTCTGACCCAGAGGATGATTAATTAGGACTTAACCATGAGCTTTAAAGCTCTTCCGGCCACCTCATTAGAGAAGAGGAGCTAGCATTTTTAGTTACAGCACTTATTATCCTTTCATAGCACTCCGTGGTGATCTTTCTTACTGGCCCCACTGTCTGACATTAAGACTTTGGCGTGGCTTGTTGCCACAGTGCAGATGTGTGACATTTAGTAGGGTGTGTGGTGAAGCCTCAAGGGAGCAGATCCTTTCTTGGACCAGTCGAAAGAGGAAGGCTTCAGATTCTATTTATTTATGTATTTATTTATTTTGTGCCTTGTCAGCCATCAGCAACCCGGGGGAGGTAACCACAGCTCTGGGAAAAGATAAAGAGCTTGAAAATGCCTATACTTGTTCTTACTCCAGCCCAAAAGAGTTGGATCGCTACATGAATGTGTCTACTCATATCAAAGAAGGCTGCAATACGTAAATGAGCTTTTAACCAGTCACAGTGGGGTTCTGACAGGACGAACAGCCACAGCTTCTGCTGAGTGACATGAATGCTGTAGCCAGCACAAGGTGATTTACTCAAATGTGTTGGTTTTGTGACATCACAAAAATGTAATCTGAATACAGGCTCTTTTCATTGCTTATTTTCCATGTATGGACCGTATGGATGGGGGAGTAAACGTTCCATTTGAAACAATATTTAGAGATTTTTTAAATTCCAGATAGGTAGGATTCAAACCAATGACCTCTTGGTCTAGAGGCAAGTATCCTACCCACTACGCCGCCGCCACCACCCCACAAATTGTTTAGGCAACAGTAGGTTTGGATAACAAATGTGCTGGTGACATTTCTTTAAAAAGGTTTTTCCTATTATCTATTACTCCAGCTAATTGGAACGCCTGCTATACAAACGCCAGACTAACCAATCGCTTTAAGTTGTTGAATCTCTCTCTTTTGAACACTTGCTACGTGTAGCTCTTTGGCTTGGTCACATGAAAAGCTCAGTATTTGCGACCACATATAACCTGACATATTTTAGAGCTTTGCTTTTGTTGCGATACTGAGCTAAAATTTTTATTAAAGGCCTGACTTGCCTTCCACAATTCAACCCAATTCAAACCATTGTCTCTAAGAACAATAATGACTTTTTCAGTATGATATGTTTTATAGTAAAATAACAACACTACTCACTACTCACTAATACTCACTACTAACAACACTACTATACAAACAATTCAAGTGCAGTGCTATTAAGTGTACACATCATAGTACATAGTACATACACTAAGAAACATAATGTACTTAAAATGTGCTTAATTTACCCCAGACCTCTTAATTTGAATTAAGTGGACATTAATTTGTGGAACCGGCCCCTTCATTTTATTCAAATTAGATATAAGTGTGTATATGTGTGAAACCCTTTAATCTTAAATTTAAGGTGTTAATTGAAGAGGTTCTATTATTTAGGAGGCAAATTCCATAGTTTCCCCCCTTTATCAGTCTGCATGTTTTCTCTTAATTGTCCTTATTTTGCTGTATGGGAAATGAAGGTCAAAATGAAGGTAATTTTAAGGGGAAAAATAGGCGTTTGGTTTCATAGTGACAGAGACATTTCAGTTTAAACTGGAACATTGGACATCCGCCAGTCTGTAAAGCTAACATCTGGTCACATTAGTAATGAATCAATTATAAGTCACACATGTGACATGCCTGGAGGAGCTAAAGCAAAAGGGTCTCCACATGACAGAGTGTGTGTAGGGACAGGGGTGCCCATGAACTCTTTTCCTATGGTCATCCCAAGCCTTCTGTCTGCTCTAATGCATCAAGAGTATACAGGGTGCTACAGGGTGCACTGTTTGTAATGTCACAGAATTACATTATTCTCCACATGGACATTTAGAACAAACAAACAAAGAACATCCTACTCATAACTTTGACTTGACTTTTCATGGGCAGAATCTCCATAGACGAGTGTCTTTCTTTATAAAGAGGAGCATGCTATGATTAAGTGCCATATCATCTGCGGAGATATAAAAATATCTGCAGCGAAAAATGACTGACTTAAATTAAAGCAGTAAAAGTGTCCACTGGGACTGTTACGCCCAGATACACCATCTAAACAGCTGACACTTCACTGCCATTCAGCTTTTATGCAGATTTATTTCTGCTCTGTTTCTCTTTGAACAATTTGTCATACTTTGGTGTGGCGTTAACCTGCAAACGCTGACTCTTCGTTCATTCCTTTCTGGGGAGAGAAGGCACACACCAGAAAAGCAATATTCAAAAGGAAAAATAATGAAACGGAGGGCAAAAACAATAGGGGGGAAACGGATTTGAGCTTTCAAAACAGCTGCAACTGAGCACTGGAAGATTCATCATTCTAGCGCGTGGGCCATGCAAGCATGTTAAGAAATATTTAAATTACACCAGCAAAGGTGCACAAAAAAGCATTTTCGTACAGTTAAAGTGCTAAACAGAACATCTAATTGCTCACTGTGTGTAACATTCCCTTCGGAAAGGGCTCCAGGGCTCAATTTCACAGGGGGGGTGAAGGGATGTGTTTTCTCCAGTCCAAAAACAAGTCCCTCTTTTTCATCCCAATTAGATTTTCAGAGATTTCTATTATTGTTATAAGAATAATGATCCAAAAACACAGAGTTCCAGGTAAATGGCTTTTAAACTAACTTAGGGCTGGAGAGGTGTTAAACCTGGCAATGCCACCCACAGAAGAGAATGCTAAAATATAGTCATATCTTACTTGATATATTGATATATCTAAAAAACTTTACTGAGCATTGGATATAGTCAGCAGTACTAAGTAGCTCATGCCATACATCCTTTCCTAAGGATCCGCAATGAGCTATATATTCTGTTTTCTTTTATCTATGCTTTCCAATTTTCTTACTGTATTTTATTGCATTTTCATTGCAGAGTTCATATACACACTGAACTGTTCTCCCCTGAACAACACCTCAGCTTCCACTGTAAACACCGCTCTTTTTATTATACACAGCACAATGATAGTGTATTCATTTAAATGTTGACGGCACTAAATGTTGTCTTATGGCTCTTTTTTTGTACTCTTTCTTGTTCTCCTTGTACTCTATGTATGTTGTCCTGTTTGTGCGTATGTCTTATGGTGTTTCTGTTCTTGATGTTGGTCCAGGAGGAATGTTGTTTGTTTTTATGGCTAAAATGACAATTAACCTACTTGACTTGACAGTAAATGACCTCTTGATGAGATAGTGTGCTATATAACTATACTTGACTTGCCTAACAATACAAAATTGGAAGTCGAAACATTATGTGTATTTACAGACCATTCCAATAATTACCGGTAATTCTTTCTTGGACTTCCAGCTATGGGTGGTTGTGGCATTGCCAGACTTCTAAAATAGCCCATGCTTAGACACTTGCTCCACTTTGTTTGGTGAGTTCTCAAAAAAGCTAATCTGTTCAAACTGTACCAAATGTTCAAGAGTCTAAAAGATTAGAACTGATCTGGAGAGTAAATGAGGAGACTTTGGCATTTCTAGCCTCTCTGCTCTGCCCACTTAGATACAGGCATGTAGAGTTATTAGAATGTCTTAGAAACTTAATAAACCACATGTCCTAGCAGCTGTTACATAAAGGGAATAAAAGCAAGACATTGCACTTCTGAAACAGAAGCAATGATAAAAGTACTACAGTTGATGCTCCACAGTTACAGATGGCAAATGATTACTCTTTCTTTTCTGATAATAGCATTAATATAGGTTTAAATGTCAGTAAAATGCAATATTAATCAATTTTTCTTCATTAACACCTATTTCAGTAAAGCCCTAAGAATAACCTTAAAAAGGAGAGCATCCCACTCTACTATACAGCACAGAGTGTTATTTCAGGCTAGACTTGTCAAAGGACTGGAGGGGATTCATTCTTATTTTCCCCTTCAATCTTTGAGCTGTCATTTACTGCCAATATTGGCCCCAAAACAATACCTTCTGTCAGATTGGTGCCATATCAATCCACAGTTTCTATCCTGCCATTAGAGGAACTGTTACAATCTGAACAAGCACAAGCAAAGACTCAGATTTAATGGTGGATGTTGGAGATGACTGAAGACTGGAGCATATTTGCATGCATTGTTTTGCTCAAAATGGTAGTCAGTGACAGAAATCTCCAATGTTTGGCTTTGTTAGATCATTTCCTTTTATTTGGAAAATGGCACGTTGGGCACATTGGAAGCATTACTTAAAAGGAAGAGTGAATAAAATACATTTTCCTCTCTGCCTAATAGCGTTTAGGCTACACATTTAAGCCAATTTCCATTATAAACCTGGAGTTTTTTATCCCCTTCATGTGACGCCAAAATCATTGAGCAGGAAACATTGACATTCCATCCATTAAAGGCTTTATTATCTACAATCCTGAGTGAACGCAGATAAATCAGAGGTTGAATAATATAGGAACCATGCTAGTGAGGAGTGGGCTATTATGAAGTCTTGGCCTCAAAGTTTCTTAAGGCATTACGGTATATTCATGGTGATTTGTGCATTTACAAAGATAAGAGTAGACGACAACACACAATTTTTTCAGTTTATTTGCCTTGTGTGATTCCTGCAGATCCAATTTCTGTGATTTTGTTCCAAGGCTTGTCATCTCCAACTGTCAAAACCTGTTATCATATTGTGCCAGCCAGTATTTTCCACATGAATTCAGTCTTTTCCACATTATTGCAGATCTATAGCATTGCACATTGTCTTACCAAAAATACACCGGTTTGTTCTGGTACTATATAACAACAATCCAAATTCATTTAGAAAGCACTGCAAGAAGGAAAGGTTTGATAACCACTATCGTAATTGCACTAAATGTTTCAGGCTCACCACAGGGAAGTCGTTTATAAAAGAATTTATGAAAAACAACATTTTCAAGGACGAAAAAAAAAGAAGAGAAATCATGATTTATTCACAACCTTTACTAAAAACCCAGGAAGTACATTTCAACCAGAAGAATGGAAATGAAGCTGAATGACATTAGGCACATTCAAAGCAGGAACACGTCTTTGTCAGTGAGTTAAACAAATTCAGTGAATGTTCCTCAATTCTACACAGCTTCCAGAGGATCACTTAGAGAAACCTCCTGATTTCCTTGCTCTTAAAGTACCTCTACCAGCACAAAGTTAAGCACAGATCAGATAGAATAAAGCTCAGGTTATTTCAACATTGTTCAGCTTGCCTGCATTCCTAAGCGCTCAGCACTTTTTCACAAAAGAACTGTCCTTTTTTGTTAAAGCGACTGGCCCTTCTCTGTCATACACCCCTCCGCTCAGACCTACTTTTTTATGCAGTTAGCTGCGCTTCGGGCAAAATAACAACTTGCTTTTTTTTTCCCAGACTGAGGCTGATGGCTTTTTCCCCCATTTTTTCCTGTGGAAACACAAGAAAAAAAAAATTACTTCCATGCCAGTGACCATTTGTTGCCCTTCCAGTGATGTGTGACCCTGTTTTATTTGATTTCATTTGTTCACTTTGCATTACCATTTTTCTTTTTGATTCACAGAAATGGCAGAGCGGAGAGCTGAGACATCTATTTAGGATGACAAAGCGAAGCCCTTTGCTGGTAACCACCACCTCAAAAATGAACTTAAAAAAAGGTCCCTGAATTTTCTCTCCTGAAAGTTTCTGCACATAGAAATATGGGAGCATTATTTTTACAGAGCAAAAAGCATTCTTTATTTTGAAATTTATATTTATATTTCGCCATTTCAGTACAGAACCAGACTGATTTATCCATTTTGTCTCATCGTTGACTATCTATTTTGCATAATTTCATGCTCTGATTGCAGCATCTCTGTTCGTCGTTGCATACGTGTCTGTGGAATTACATATGTGCTTTTAGACTTAAAGTACTGGTCATTTTGTTATACTATAACTACACATTTAGATATAATTACTCAACTAATCACACTCGATTTACATTCTGTCTCAGCAGAGGTAGGTTTGGTGATTCTGGGCCCCCTGTTAAGATTAAGACTAGTTTTTTTTTTTACCTCAGTTTTAGTTTAGGATTCTCTCATTCACACGAGAGATGGGGGCTATACCCATACCCACCCAGAAAGAGCCTGTTATGCTCTCAACCATGAAGGGCTATAGCTTCATGACCTCTTGATGAAGGGGCCAACACTTGCACCACTCAGGTTCCCCAGGGCCTTTGATTTTAATGAACAAATATATTTAAGTGATTCTTACCCTTGCTTCTAACCATTATGTAATCTCTGTTGGTCAGCCAGTATATCTGGCCACAGTGCTGGGTTGTAAGAACAATGGAATTCTTAGTTTCAGTTACCACATATCTACATTTACATCTACAGGTACAGCATTTGGCCGACATCATAATCTATTCACCTTAACAAGCCCTGTCAAGGAGAAAATCATGGACAAGAGTTAAGAAGGTAAGCGGCCAAGGGTTTATTTATTTATTTATTTTTCATCTAGAGCTATCTATGACTTTTAAGGAAAACCAATGCTCCAACAAAACCAGACCGTTTTTTCAGGCTTTATTAGACTTTGTCTCAGTTTCCTTCTCTTCTTCTGTACCTCTACAATAGTTTGGCCCCCTCCATTACCTGTCCCGGTTAGAGGTTGGACCCTCCATTACCTGTCCCGGTTAGAGGTTGAACCCTCCATTACCTGTCCCGGTTAGAGTTTGGACCCTGCATTATTCGTCCCGGTTAGAGTTTGGACCCTCCATTATTTGTCCCGGTTAGAGTTTGGACCCTCCATTATTTGTCCCGGTTAGAGTTTGGACCCTCCATTATTCGTCCCGGTTAGAGTTTGGACCCTGCATTATTCGTCCCGGTTAGAGTTTGGACTCTCCGTTACCCGTTGGCAGTTATCACATCACTGTCCTCTGGGATTTATAATGGTCCTGAGGATTTAACCTATGATGAGTTTGTTTTGTAATTCTCTGTATATTGAGCAGGTTTTGCTGATGCCTAATATTACCCAACTCCCAGTTGCTAGTAAATGAAATATTAATATCTATGCTGGCTAGCTTTGGAAACAGAAGCCACTATGAGTTAATGAGCTTGGGGCGTCTAGTACTAGTATAATTAAGAGCATAAGCCGCATTATTTGCTCCACTAGTGCCCTTCACACTATGTTACCCCCAGAAACAAGAGGCATCACTAGACCCATGCCTACACTCTGCTCCAAATCACCCTGCAATTACAGACTAGTGAGAAACCAAAAAAGCAGAGAGAGGGCTGAAGAGATCATGAGAGAAAACAAGAGAGAGAAATAGTGAGAGAGGGAGGAAGGGAGAGCAGCATAGAGTGAGTTCTAAAGCCTTCGGGACTTCATTTCCTGAAGAGATAAGTCATTATCTCACCAAATAAAATGTTACGCTGATTTGCTGTCTTTGTGGGTCAACAATTAAATTTCAAAGTGGGTGCGTTTGTCCTCTCTCACCCCATGTATCCCTCCAGCCACAATTAACCACAATGCTAATTACAAACTGCTTAAAACAACAGCATTAATGCTCAGTCATTTAGCTGCATCTGAGCCCTGAGATCCAGTAACTAAGTTGCACCCAGTAGCAGAATATGAAGAAAGTGTGGGTTGCTCAATTGTGTAGTTTTCATAACGCAGCTGGCTAACGGGCTACCGGTGAGGCATAAAACATAAAGAGGTTTACCTTTGAAGCTATTAATAAAACACTTATTATATGATCTTGTTTATTAATTATAAATCAACTGATTATTTTAATGATCTAGACATGTCAAATGATATAAAGGCAGTTATAACCTTTCTTTTAAAAGACTTCATATGTATTAATATCACATTAATATCCCCCCCCAAACCCACACACAGGTGGTTTTAGTGTCATGGTGTAGATTAACAATTGGTTAAATTACATGCAACAAAAGTGGAGATGTAGAGTGATCTGGAGGAACTCATGCCCCCGTAGCCCTGCTCTGACTGTGCTGATGGGACTGAACCAGATGCATGTGACTGGTTTGTCTTTCCCCTCCCCAGGCCCCATCACTCTCAGCTTTTTGAAAGCACATAGATGCCAGCAAGAGCACATGTGGTCCAACCATGCTGCACACACTGCCCACAGGGGGCTCTACACATCTCCAGCATCTCTAGAATTCACCATCTCTCTTTCTACTCTCTTCCCGCTTCTTTCTGCTGCTGCATTCAACCTTTAAATTGAAATAAGACATTTCATAGAACTGGATTGTAAAATATCTCAGTAATGTAGTAAATAAAATTATGCAATGTTTTGTAATGATTTAAATGTGAAAGTTATACATACATCCCTTACATTTGTGCTCTTTATCTAGCTTTATTGGCATCAAAACAAAACACATTTGAACCACACATTCTATATAAATGCTGTTGTAATACTGTTGTCATTGTGTTTTTAGATTTAAATAGTGGAGCAAAACAGTAAGAAAATAATAGAGTGTGGTTGATAGTACTGAGAAAATTCTTTTTTTTCCCCTCTGTTTTACATTTACCACATTTACCAGACAACCAAACAAAGCGATTTCCATTCCCTAGCTACAGGGGACAGGCTCCCTGCAGCAACTTGGGGTTAAGGGTCTTCCTCAGGAACCTGGCATGGCTTCAGATGAGCACGACTTCTGATATAACAGGCCAAAATTCTACATATCCTTGGTTTGTAAGTGGCAAATTCTAGTGACAGATTTTTGCAATCTTTCATAACACAGTATTAGATTAAAATAATAAGTAAATAACCACATTATTAATTTGAGGAATATACCAGCCCATTGAAAGCTAATTCCTGTATGCTAAATATCTATGATACATTTACTGAAGCATTTTCCCACTGTTTTCCTTTATAAATGTATCTTCAGATGCATGCTTTCTGTTCTCTTTGTGTCCCGTGGAGATAGACCATGAATTGTAGATGGGCAGATAGAGACAGTAGCTTGAAAATGCTGGAGTTTTCCTTTGATTAAAAACTCTTTGGCTGCCAGAGGAGGATGAGGAAATGCCCATTGTTAAGTTTCTAAACCGCTTGTTCTAAAGGGTGGCAGTGTCCCATTTTCTCTGGAGCTCATGGTCTGTGGTTACTGTCATTTAAAAGACAGGGAACTTTCCTGGAGTACACTAATATGTGTGAACCAGCCACACTGGTTTGAACTTGATTATAGCTCAATAGTTTGCATATGTGGGTGTCACACTTTGTGAATAAAAACACCAATTTCTGTCTTGAGATGTCATTAAATAAACATGAGATTCAGTATTTTACCAATTCCTTTTGCACTTGTGCCCAAGTTTATGCCACTTTCTCTAACAACTCTGCTTTTAAAAAAAAGAACTCGTACCCATAAAAGACCCATGCACCCAGCTGTTCTGACCTCTCAGATCCTTCAGGGGTTCCTGGATAGGGAATTGCTGGAGATCGTGGAGGTCTCATGAAGTCCTTTTCTGCCTAGAGCCCTAAGTCCACTCTCCCTCGACTGATTTCTCATTCACAGCCCACTCTAATAAATATTAACAAACGGATCTGAGTTAATGTTTTCAGATTAAGTGGCTGCGGATGGCAGTCGTTAATAAGTGCCCCAGACTGCTTTACTTACCAGCTCATTACAGCACAGCTCATCATTTATTACCATCAACTCCCTATTGGGCTCATAAAGGCCTATTAGATGGAGGAATGTTTTTCCCCCAAACAGTCACATATCCAGACATGGGAGAAACAAATGAAAAATGTGTTAAGACGTCCGTGTACATTTCCTTTAATGATTTCAGAGGGCCACAAGTGTCAGTCAAGTGGTTGGGGGGGGTCCATGTTTTGCACTCTAATTTTCAACCAAGAAGTGATGCCAAAATGGCAGAGGCATGTTAGTGTGTGTTGCACTGGTATGAATGACACAGCAGTTCTGCTGGGTTTTCAACACTGTTCACTTACTGCCTGCCCTATTCTGCAGAAAATGAGTGTGAAAACATTGTTGAGTACAAACATGTGCACTTATTTTAAACTCCTTTGTGTTTGGGATGACAGTAGAGACATCATACATCATTGCAAGCTTTGCTACATGTACATATATTGTGAAAAACCAGCAAAACCATTGACCATGTCAGACCATTAAAAATGATTAAATTTCCGATTTTTGGAAAGTTAAAAATTATGACATTTATTTTTTTAAATGGCATTGGTTTGTAAAAATGGCATTGTTTAAAAGTCAAAATAACAAAATATATCTTTATTTCTGATCCCATGTAGTGTGAGAAGCCCAAACGTGTTTGTGTGATTGTGGGTGTGCAGGAAGAGTGAGAGTGTGGGTGGGTGGAAGGGGTGTGGTGTATGAGGGTGGGGCTGCAGGTAGATGGTGTTTTTGACTGTTCTGAAGCAGCACAGGCAGAAAGTTACTGTAAATACATCAACTCCCCTGGGAAGACATACTTGTGATTGTAAATAGATGTACATAGTTAATTTTTAACTACTATTTTCAACATCTCTTATGAAGTGAAGTGAAAGTGATCATTAGGTCATACGTGAACACACCACAGCACACAGTGTGAACAGCACGAAATTCAACCTCTGCATTTAACCCATTCACCAAG
>JBBPDH010000130.1:16770802-16785057 GCA_037974565.1 Clupeocharax schoutedeni
GTCAGTCTGAAGACCTGCTACAAATCACTGCACCATCGACTGCAAAAAACGCAGTAAAGCGTTTTGTTTTTTTTTTTCAAAAAACTGAGCACTTTTTTAATTTATCTACCAGCACCATCACCAATTTTTCTTGTTGTTCTTGTTGTTATGGAAACGACAGGTCTCGGTACTTGCTTGTGATTGGTCAGCTGTCAAAAAGGAGCTTGACGTATTTTTAAAAAAGCACTCAGGACTTTTGAAAAAAAAAAAGCGATTCACTCCATAGGGTTATGATGTTTTTTTTTGTACATACATAATACCCTGATTTATGGTTTTATAATGTTATAAGTAAAATATCAAATTAAAAAAGAGTTTAGTTTTTATCCGATTAATCAAAAAATTAATCGCCCAATGAATCGATAATCAAAATAACCGTTAGTTGCAGCCCTATTTGGAATTACTTTACCATCTTAACAAGCGAATTTGGAGGTAAATGGTAATGCTAAAAATAATTACAACTGCCCACTCAGAGTTAAGCGAACTATGTTGGGCAAAAATGAATGTTGGATTCAGCACACCTAGGAAAATCTTGTGAAAGTTTTTACAGGAAGGTCATATTAGAGACAAAACAAGCCAAGATAACTGCATGAGACAGAGCCTCAAGAGCCAGTTGTGGTGGAACCATTGTTTTGAGGAGATTAGATATAGAGTAGGCACTTGAGTTGAGTGAGTCTTTTATTCAATTCCACTTTAATTAGATATCCATCCTATAATTGCATTTGTAATGTTCTTCCAATTAGCAATCAGCATTGCAAAATCATTCTGAAGGCCACCTCATCTCCAAGCAAATGCATTAGAATGAAATGTAGAAAGATGGGGGGGGGGATGGGGGTAGAGAGATGGAGGCAGAGAGACAGAGAGAGAGAAAATGAGTTTGCCCAGAAAAGCAAGGAGAACCAGTAATAGTGTGAACAAAAACTCCTGCAAAATGCAATAGTATTGTCTTAGCACTAATTGGTGACTGCATGGTTGGGCATGAAGAGAATTTACAATTTCAGGAAGCAAAGACCTATTCGGCATTCAGCAGCCTGACTCTCTCCACACTGTGCTTCACACGTTTCATTATTGAGCTGTAAGCAGCAGTCACAGTGGCTCAGAGTGTCGTTATTATCATGGAATAATACACGCCACCAACTAGTGGTACTGAAAATAAGGACCAACCAGAGACATTTCATGAGTTCTAAAGCCTAATCTATGTATGCAGGCAACACAAACACAGAAACTTATGAAACAAAGAAAAACTATTCAGGAAGAACTCCTTAAACTGCAGATAAGCTGCAAATAACAACTTTTCTTAGAAAAGTAGCAAATTATTTTTCCTACAATGAGTGCTTTAAAATGTGTCATATAATTTGCTAACTTTTCATTTTCATTAAGTACAATTAGACTGTACAATGTGACCTTTTGTTCTGATGAAGCTACATATTTCTCCAGTGACATACTTAATAACCCAAACTTTAAATTATAACATTAATCTGTGATATTTTCATTGGAGATTATGATCTTTTATTTGAAGCCCAGCATCTCACACTCACAGAAAAAATGTTCAGCAGGTTGAAATGTGTTCTTATAGTAAGTGATCAGTAAACAATAAACCAACAAGTCATGAGACCAATTAACTGTGGCAAATGATGCTCTCAAGAAATACAATATGAAAAACATCTGTTAATAAATGACCTAGTATTAAAAACAAATACTGTGGACCATGGCATAGCTGTCAGTGTTACAGATATTTCCACGGACAACAGTTTTTCTATGAATATCTAACTCAGTTGAGTCCCTCCAGGACCTCACAGCCTTTTGTGCTTGCTGTGGCCTAAAGAGCTTGATTTTTCACTGATTTGTGGCAATATTTGCACAGCTTTTGAACAGTTTATTGAAGTGCTATTAAAAGTCATAGTTAAAATATTACACATTATTATTTCTTTATTAACTCATAAATACATGCTAGCTTAATTTAAGAAATTAAATTGAACCTCTAGACAACCATCGCTCATTTCCAGCCATAAATGTGTACAGTAAAATAAGTTAAAAGTTGCAGTTAATTGCTGGAAAGTGCCCATCTTCAGCTTTCATTGGTGGTCCACAACTATGCTGCATGGCGTACAAAGCAGCGTTCGACCTGTTTTAATGTAAAGCAGTTGGAAATTAGTTTGTCTTAATTGCCCTTGAAAAGCTGAAGCATGTGCTGGTAAATGTGTTCATCTCTGCATTATCTATGGATTCCCTGTGGGTAGCACAAAAGATGTGTGCTTACAAGAATTGTGAAAGCACTTATATTTTTAACAAGATTAATCCGTAATTAATGAGCCTATGGGACAAAATTGCAAACTTCTGCAAATATGCAAGGGTTGGCTGAACTTGCCTGATTTTGCAATCGTAAATTCCTGGAGCCACAGCTTTCAGTGTGGTACAGTCAGTCGGATTCAGAGTAGTGAGCCTCTAACAGCACTACGGACCATCCAGTGCCAAACTCAGCCCAGTCTTAATGAATACCAATAACTGTCTTCCCCTCTGCTATGGAATATTACGCTATATTAATCTTCTTAAGGCGGTTCTCAATTACAGGAGCACATCACCTAAACAATGATTAATATGGATCTATTAGCATAAGCTGACATGAAGGATTATTGATGGAGGCGAATCTAGCAAAACTTTGGCTCTGACTCCAGCTGTAGTTTCCTGCAGAGGAGTAGGAGGCCCCTCCAGCTGGGCAGGTTGGAGCAGGGCACCTCCTGGGGGACTGGAGGGCCAATTACAACAGATAATGATTCATCACTGGCCTTAATAAAGCTCATGCTCCTCACGGTGACTAATTAGGTGGAGTCTGGAGCTCAGGGTGGAGGAGGGAGGAGCGCTGGAGCAGAGGGCCAGATTTGGGATGATTGCACAGAGGTTGGGCCAGTCCCATCTGGGCGGTATGTGCAGGCTTTCTATAACAGGACATAATTGATATTTTCATGAAAAATTAATGGTGGCTGAGCGATGACAGCCATTCCTTTTATGCTGGTGGATGAATGAGTACAGGGTGGGAACAAAACAGGCCATGAACACAGATTTGTCAAGACTCACATCATGCTGCACCAGGTTTAAAAAGTTGAGGGATGTTCATTTTTGAGCAAAAATGTAAATTTGATATATAAATGATTATTGATATAATTACAATATTCAGTATATTACAGAGCCTCAAACAATTTTCAGAAAAAGAAATTACCTGCCTGTGCTTGGATGAGTGATATGGCAAAATATCAGAATACTTAAAGTCATTTTGAGAAAGCATAATTAGTTTTGCAATTTTTAAGGGAGAACATGCACACTCCACACAGAAAGGACCTTTGCCAATCAAACCCAGACCTTCTTACTGAGAGGCAACAGAGGTACCCTTGGCACCACCATGCTGCCTAATAATAATAATAATAATAATAATAATAATAATCATCATCATCATCTTCGACATCTTTATCTTCATCGCCATAATAATAAGATCGCAAAATCCACTGTCAGCTACTTTTCACTTTACAGTTCAGGCTATAAATCATGAAGTGGTTTAAGCACTCCATCCATCCATTATCTACCTCTTATTCCTGCATTCAGGGTCGGGGGGGTTTAAGCACTCAAATTTCTAATAAATTACCCAAACATACTGGGGGAATCATTATATTTTTATTTTTTTTTACTAGAAGCTGGTCAGTTTACTTACATCCATCCCTATTGCAGTTATAAGGAGGGGTTTGACTTATTTTAAAATACAGGGCAATCAGAACAGAGCTCATTTGCATACAAGTATGAAAAGGCAAATCAATTAAAGCATCATATGTGGACCTCAAATGAAAAACAATACAGGGGAAATAGACATTTTACAAGAATATTTTACAAATAAAACTTCATTCTCCATGTTACACTGTTTTCTCAGGTATTTTAGAATCAGCAGAGGCTCCATTCATTACAAGACATAATAGAATTTGCACAGGGAAATTCTTTTACACATTTATCTGAATCCAAATCCATTTAATTTTTTTTGCAAATCTCAGTGATCTAATTTAGAAACTAATTATAATTAGTGCTCAGAATAGGGCCAGTTCACATAAAAATTTTTTGTTTCTGGTGAGGTTTGCATGTTTTTATCCCTTGTCTCTCTTCTTGTCCACTCAGGATGAGTTAGACTCTGTCTTTGCTGACTCCCTGCAGAGCTATAGATGCCAGAGAGGAGTGTGTAAAAGGTCCTTCTTATGGAACTGCCTGCTGCAGCATATTCAAGGAGTAATTGGATTATTGCACAGCAATTTTCAGCACTTTTTGCGCCCCCCACCCACCCCATCCCTCCTCTAAAAGTACACTTACGGCTTCATTCAGTTTCGAGGATGCACAATTGGGTTATGATCTCAGCACAGGCAAGAAATATGGAAATACAGGCCGAAGAAAATGAAAATGAGCACTAGGGGCACTAGTCAAACAGGGCACACACAGGAAAGATCTTTTATTAGACGCATATCACTGTTGGAAATGCCAAGGGATTAAAAACCTGTCAGTGGTGTACGGCAGGTGGCAATAGTGACATGAAGTAAGTTAACTGCACAAACGAAGTCACCTGAGGTTAGAGGACTTACTTATGCACCGGTGGAAAGGTTGTAATTCTGATAATGTTCTAATAATGCCAGCTATAAAAGGACAGTGCACTTACTGAATCATTCACAATGGCTTTAAGAGGCCAATAATGAGTGGCTATAGGACACAGAACCATGGGTGAGGACTCTAACTGCTGAATAAAGTTTTACTAAAAGTTTAAAGTGTCCGTGATCTACAATTTCCTCATTTTTTCTTTCTCCAAGGTTCACATATGATGTTTGTGTGAGGACTCTATCTGCTGTCTTCATGTATTTTCACTAGAATTGTGAAATTCTGCCGCATTAGTCCAATATCATAAAGACTTTCATAAATTTTGTATTGATTATAAAATTTGACCATTGATATATGAAGCTCTAAATGGCCTTGCACCTCTATGAACCTTTCTCTTGCTATGAACTTCCATGTTTACGTCTAGCCATTTATATTTCTTATCTATGGCAGAATTATGAAAGCTACAGCAGGGGGAAGAACCATTTCATTTAAAGCCTCCCAGTTCTGAAATACCCATACAAGTAATGTTTAAGACTCTCAGGTTTTATATCTAAGCTGGAAACCTACTTGTTTACTCAGGCTTTCTGTAATTAACTTTTCCCTTTAGATGAAGGACACAGAGCTGGAAGGTTGTGGGCACAGAGAGTTTGGGGAAACTAGGATGCCAGTGTTGTCATCTTACATTGACACTCCTTAAATTGACTCTAGTGTGTGTGTGTGGGTGTGGGGGGGTGGATGAGTGTCTCAGAGTGTCCTCAGGTCTAATCATGCCCTTCTAGCAAAGCTGCTATTGCACTCTTTACACTTATAAATTGTACCCTGTAAATGCTTTTTCTAAATGTTTAAAACAAAGATGCCAAAACGTTAATGGAACTATGCCACAGAGTAACTAGCCAAATAACCTTTTCAGTTTGCGAGACGTTCCAAGGTTTTTCTAGGTTCTTCCACATCTCTACCATAGTGCTTATACTTAAAAAAAGAATGGGAAACTGACAGACTCAAAACATACTTATAAAAAGTGACGGGCAGTGCATTTTTGGCTCTTTGAGCAAATACAGGGAAGAGTATCTTGTTGTCCATAGTAATCACATGCTGTAGAGGCAGTAGATAAGGATTAGTTTCAAAAATCCCTTTAAAGGAATTATCCAGTATGTTAAGAGGGAAGGAAAAGACTTATTCTTAACGTGGTGCATCCATAGAATATTGAGGACTTCTTTGGAATGGCGTTCTTTTGAAGGGTACACATTTTCCAGCATAAGTCTCTGTAATGATTGATCTTTTAAAAATAATGAAAGTGTATACATTACTGACCATTGAAATAGAATATCCAGTCCACATATAGAATATAGATTTAATCCACTAGCAGTTTGTCGATCAAAGCATTTAAAGCCTCAATTTAAAAAATATTGCAAATAAAACACATTCCATTCATTTCTTGCAGGCAGTCCAAGTTTGCTTTGCCAAAAAACCTCGACACATCCAGCTAGCCAGAACCTTCAATAATTAATGCCTGTTCATTTGCAGGATTCCATATCAAACTAACCACTTTGACTGACTGGAAATATAATGATATCAAATATGTCAATATTTCCTGTTGATGTAACAAAGTTGGTGAACTCTGACTCTGCTCTGTTTGACTGAATGTAAATGTGTGGCATAATTAAATGTACACAGTGATTTCTAAGGGCCGTTAAGGGTTTTCTGGCTCCTTATTTCGCACGTTAGTGACCATTTCTTCAGCTACTATTACTTGTGATACGTCCCACACAGCAAAGCAGCCCTGTAGCATAAGCCAGAAACATTCTTTTAAAAGTCAATTACTGAACAGCCAAGCCCATTTATTTGCACCTATTGTACAGTCCTTAGTTAGTTCGCGTTTGCAGTGTGGAGGAAATTGGATAATAATTTTAAGTAATGGCAGAGTGTGAATGGTGAAGTTGTTCCGTGTGCCTCGTTGAAGCAGTCAGCTGCACTGACCAAGTGCCTGCATGAACTTTTGCCTCTTACGGTTTGTTGTCAAGAGCCCTGCAAAGTGATACACGCAGAAATTAATCAGTGGGATAAAACAATCTCAAACTTAAGCTAATTTAATCTAATGCTTCTTATTTAGGAGACTTCAGTTATCTTCAGGAGCCAATTTAGTCTCCTAGATCATTTACTCGTGGAGGTACTGCCTGGCATTATTCACATGGAATAATTACATTGCCACACTATTGCGTGACAGTAATATGGGGCTGGAGTGATGGCCATGCTTTCCAGTCAGAGTCTTTAGAACCAACATATTCCCAGCAGGTCTAGTTAGAGCTGGGGTTTGCACTGAAATTGTTATCTTATTGCAAATAACTGTAATAAGGTGGCCCAAGATGGATGACTGTTAAGGTAAAGTGGAATCCGACTGTAAACAAAGCAATATATTACAGTACGCAGACAGCAGCAGAATAAGGGCCGAGGTCTTTTGCTGCACACAGCGGCAGAACATTTGATCGGGTTAAGTGATAAAGAAGGTAATTCGACCAGATGTTGACTCGTGATGAACAGCTTAGAGCAGGATATTTTCAGATTGTGCTTGGTGAAAAATAAAGTCACGATATCAACCTCTGGCACTTACAGTTCAGGGCTGTTTTTAAAATTGTTTAAACTGCATTCAACACATTACTCTCAAGAAGCTCTGTACCTTCTATTTACAGTTTTCAGGGTTCTGCACTGAACCAGCCACTATTGCCTTATCTTGGCAGAATCTGTTGTTGTTGTTGTACCAGCAGTTTTAAAAGAATAGTTGGGCTAAACTCCAGTTGTATACAATTCTCTAGATAAATGCACACTTGGCATAAACTAGATGGAGCTGAATAGTGCAATAAATGTTTGGAGTTCAATTGTTTCTTCTGAGGTTTAAAACTGGAGCTGAAAGGCTAATGTTGCTAACAGGATTGTGGTCAATGCAGGGATGAACTCTGTTTCAGTTCAAACACAGGTAACTGAACAACAAGTATGGGAAACTGAATATGAACTGAATTTCAGGAAACAGAATTGAATAAATTCCACATTTTTCTATTTCAGAGCATTTAAGATTGTATGCAGTGATATATTTGAACCTTTATGATTGCCAGTTGCACCACTGAGGTTCCGTCGAGCAAGGCACTGCCTCCACACACTGCTCCCCTGGCGCTGTATTCCTGGCTGCCCACTTGGTGAATGGGTTAACAGAGGAAGAATTTCACTATTCACACGATGTGCTGTGGTGTGTTCACATTTGACAAACAGACACTTTATACTTACACTTTTAAAACAAAAATGCAGACATAGGCAATATGAGAAGCTAAATCAGTATGTAGGTGGCAGGTTACATATTTTTGAGGCAGAGATGGCTCTTAGAGGTACACAGAGTCTTCACGGCTGTAAATAAAAACAGTCAGATATGTGTCATACCTTCTGTGTCGTATTGCGTTTTCCCCAGTGTTTACAGACATTCAGTACTGCAGGACTGACAGCATGAAGCTGGTGGTGGGCGGAAGGTTCTGTGCCAATCTACTGATGAAACTTTAAACTGACACTTGCTGTGGTACAGTGATACATCCTCTCAATCTGTGCATACTGTTTAAAGTTATCGGAGCAGGGAGAGATATTGGCGCAATAAAATCCTGCAACTGCATTAAGAAAATCCAAAACTTTATTTCATTCTGCATAATTAGGAGATGGGGGAGAAACAGCGAGATTCATTTCAGCATGAGGGAGAGAAAATGATGTCTCTCTCACCACTTGATGAGATTTGCTTCTTATTAAAGGCGGTTTATATTTCCACCCGTCACTGGCATGTGTGGGCGCAAAACAATAAAGAAACATAATAGAGGATGGGTTTATAGGAGTTTCTCTTCACATTCTCCCTCACTCACCCAACCTTTCACTCTCTCCCACTGACCAGAACTGATTAAGTTCTACAGTAGCTCCTGGGCAACAGCGAAAATTCACACTTTTCTCTCCAGAACGTTATTACAGCAATATGTTGTAAAAGTAACTCAACCTCCAAGTCAAAAGTCCTTCAAAAGTTCCCATTAAACAGTTTAAAGGGACAGCTAATATGGCTGAAGCTTATAATGACTGAAAACAAAAATCCACCAAATGTAATATAAGTCACACTGGCATCACTGAATGAGCTACATGGTTTTAAACCATGTGTTCAACATGCATTAATTAAATATTCAGGCAAGACCCTACAGGAAAAACATTTTGGGTTATCCAACCATTCCTACTTATTTTGGGATAAACTGCATTTCTTACATGTTTTATTGGTTTAAATGTCTAAAATGGACAGAATCTCTAAAAATCTCAAAACACAACATACAGATGTGATTTGGATCCATTTGTGCAGTGCATTTTCCACGTTTTTGTAACTAATGTAGGCTTAGCTCTGCCCATTGACTTTTACATTCACGGCATTTATCTGACGATCTTATCCAGAGCGACGTATAGCAGTGTTCATGTAGTCCACAACTGTTTCTTAAACCTGGAAAGAAGCTTAAATCCATGTCCACAATTTAAACAAAATACTCCACATTCAGTGCACCTATACAATATCTGTCGAGTAATACCTAGCCAGCGCCTGCCAAACAATATCTGAACAATACCAATTCATAATTAGAGTGCATAGTGTTTTCTTGATGGCAAACTGGCAAAGATTTACAGTAATGTCTACTGTAAAGATAAAAATGACCCTTTTTTTAAAAAAAAAAAAACATGGTCACAGATGGCACAGTAGACTGATTGAAGGTCACTCTTCAAATTTATTCAGGGTCAACAGTGGAAACCCCATGGTGAAGTTTTTGAAGCTGATCATGCCTTCATCATGTCAGCATCGCTGTCTTGCTTTTGGCATCTATCAGTGTCAAACGCACATGACCATTCAATCACACCAAAGGTTTAGAGTCAGCTGCAGCCAACTGGCTGTGACTGATTCTCTCCAGTTAGAAACAGTGCCTCAGCACCGCCCCACATGGCTTAGCCAGCAGAATTGTAAGTGTGCTGGGTTTATACGTTATTACTTTTATTGCTTTTAGCAATTAACAGTGTGTGGTTGATGATCCTGATTCCCCTTGGTTTTCCAGAGACTAGTGCCGATTTGCCCATCTGTGCTCTGCTACTGGAGGCAACAGCAGTCTCCATGTTCACTGTGTGATGGATGAGCTGGGCTTTAATGTGCAGATGAAGAAGGTCTAAATGTGCCTGGCTGCCAGTGAAAAACTGTGTATTCTCCATATTATTCCCGTCGACATTTGATTAATTCAGGTTCATTTCGGGGTCTAAACACCCATACTTTGCTATAATTTGGTCAGTTAAAATATTTGGCATTTGAGTTCAATTTGTATGCCAGTCATTGTGATGGAGAAAATTCATGAACTAAAATATGTGAAAATTGCATGTCTGCATGCAAACTGCATGTCTAATTCAATGAGACATGTAAAACAACATAATCTCAAACTATTACTTACAGACTATGCTACATATTTGGGCCTACTTACACTAACTATAGACTCCTAACAGCAAATCAGCCTGAACACTTCTCCGTCTTATTGTTAGTCACATCTATTGTGCCATTCTTTTAATCTTCCTTACTATTTGGTGTCAGCCAGAGGATGATAGGTTATGCATTGAGTCTTTGTTCTTCCAGAGGTTTCTAATAGATGGTCACAGATGAAAATTCATGGAAGCTATTTTCAGATTATGAGCGAAGCATTGATAAATATGTGTGTCCTACTTTAGTTTTAGTCTTTCATCTTTTTTCAGTATATATATTATACATTTTAGTCTCCTTTTACCACTGTGTGCATCACATGATATTTATATTCATGAAAAGCTGACAAATACCTTTCTGTACTTTTCAGTCTTCAGCTCGCTTCAACTTGCTTTTCTTAAAATATCAGTGTTCCTTTGTTAACTTTTCATGTATCCCTGCAACTCATTACTCTTGTGTTACCCCTCAATCCACACATACTTGCAATTTAATGTAGCTTTGAGGAACAGTTGTCCAGGCTTCCTAAAGAACTTTCAAAGACTGATTTTCGGTCCAGAACCTGAACCTGAGCAGTTTCAGGGAAATGGTTTATATTTGTTAAGCCACACTGTGACCTACGTATGAATCATTCAAGAAGAACAAGTTTCATCTTAAGACCTAAAGCAGTGAAGCAGGTGCAGGTTTAAATGAAGATGAAGAGCTACCCTCAGAGTTTAAAAAAGGTTCATTGATAGATCTTTCTGTTGGACATCATTCATTCTTGCTTATAGCACTTCCATTACTCTTTAGCTACATGTATCTTGTAGGTCAGGTGCAGAACTGAGGAAACTAAATTCAGACACAAAGGTGCCCGTGTTGATTAGATACATTTGTAAGGAGTACAGAGAAATTGTAGACATTTGATCTGGATCACTGCTTTAAACTGCAATGACTGGCACAAGGCAATAGTCTTCCATAGGAGAAATAGGTTGCTCTGTTTTGGTCCATATATACAGATTACATCTATGCGCATCATGAATCACACCATAGGTAGTCCATTTTATCTTCATAAACAAAGCTCTACAACAAAGCAGAACGAATCCTTCAGTAGAGGTACTCTTGCTGTGGGCTGGGGGAGTGTCTTTCATTTAGATGGCAAACAGGAAGCATCTGCCGGCGGTCAGAGAAATTCTTCTCCTTGCAGTCTCAGGCTAGCCTGGCAAACTGTTCCGCCCCCGCACACAGAGGGGGTGTGGGGGGTAAAACAACAACAGATATTAATGAGGTGTTGTGCTGAGTAATAACGACGTGTGCATACTCCCCGATAGCAAATGCAGTTCCTTAATGGCAAAGGCAATTACTGCGAGAGGCATTAATATATGAGAGTGGAAGCTCTAGGGCTGCACACTTGCTCTGGTATAACTGAGAACACAGGAGCTGAGCTAGAGTTCTAGTCGCCGGACAAGGAATGCAGACTCTAGGAACTTCCTCGGACACAGATCTAGCATTGTAATAGTCTAAATGTTTAAATAAATAAACTAGAAAATAAAGGTCAGAGTCATGCCATTGAGGAACCTTTCAATGGATGGTTTCTTAAAAAAAATTGAGAACAGTCACAAAAGAAGAATCAAACAAAGACTTAGCTTTTGTTCCATTCATTCATTTCACTGTATTGGGACATTGTGATAGCCCCCGGTACATTGTCTGCAGTAACTGCTCATAAGTATAAGTGAAGCTAACATTTAAATAGAAAATAAGCAGAAATAAATAACTATAGATCATGTTAAAGAACACTACTTTTAAAACCCTTTTTCTTCTTCCTATACTGCCATCTCAGTTTAAAATGACACTGATGATAAAAAATTACCTGTCAACAATTAACCAATGTGACAATTATGTGACAATTACACATCTAAACAGCTGCACCAATACCTGTGAAAAACAAATCTCACTATTACCTAGTAATTGACCTGTTTTCTGTGAAGTTATCATAGAAGTCAATACCCCACGCAGTGCTGAAACAAAACGATTCAAAAATTTGGTCAAACATGGAGGAGAAGCTTATTGTGCCAGTGTCTGGTTTCCCTACACCTTATGATCTGTGTCTAGATAATGATGTGTGACCAGAATCATGGATATGCCTGGTAAACACACACAAACACACAAATAAATATTGTATAAATACATAAATACATCACTAAAGTGCTCATCTAAAGCACCAACAGACATTATTTTGTTAAGTAAGCAGACTGGGGTAAAATACACAAGCAAATAAAAATGGCCAGACTTTATTAACTCAACAATTTTATTTACTATGAATCTACAATCTCATTCTTTACAATTGTGATTATTTTATGCCTTTCTTTTTAACTTTAGTAGCTTCTTTCAGTCCTTTTTGATTTGTGTATTAAATGTTTTTAACATTCATATTTTTTTAACCTTATTGATTTGGGATTGGGTTTAATAGGGATCCTCATGCAAATGCTCTTCAAAAGATTTACAAACTATATTTGCATAACACTCCATTACATAACAGTAATTTGGCAGATGCTTTTGTCCAAAGCTACTTATATGAGGACACATACAAGTTTAATTATCTTGAATAAAATATAGCAATGAATAATCTCTAAAAAGATTGATGTGTGATGTCATTCTATATGCTAGGATCAAACAGACACAATCAGCTATGGCTAGCCACTTGTGGTCACAGTACAGCGGAGGTCAAATCAAGGGTAACAAATACTAGCCTAGGGTAACAAATACTAGCCTATATCATACTATTTCACTTTCACCCCTTTCATTTCACCCCCTTTCATTGGCTTTGAGTAGAGCAACGTTTAAATTACCCATAGCATGGACATTCAAAATTTCCCTATGTTTTATGAAGCAAATGCAACTTATTCAAGGTCAAAAGAAACATCCCTGAAGTAAACAAGCCCCTCTTAAGGCCGCCATTATATACTTGTACCAAAAAGTCTGTAACAGCTTTCACACACAGAGGTATAATACAAGGTCAGTTCTTTTGAAGGCAATTTCTAAAGTTAAAACAGTATCCACTCTGCCACCCAGACAGTGAAATCCTCCTCAAAGAAGGCTGTGGAATAGGAATTATCCACACTAAAGCCTGCTGAATGCAGCCCAAAACTGCACAAGGCGCTTCTCAGCCAGAACAAATATTGGCACATGGCTGAGTGATAATATTAGCAAATACAGTCGGTTAGGCTTTAGTCCCACATGTAATCTGAGCCTAATTGCCAACAAAGCTTTATATATCACACTTTAACACCTTTCCTTGGTGCAATGTCGGGAAAGGGATATGGCTTTTCCATTTTAAACACAAAGCTGTGTCTCCAGGCAAATGCCATATTTTGCACAGGTGCTACACCTAATTATAACAAATATTAGAATTTTTCTCCAAGTGATCTTGAAACATGGGATTAATATTTAAACAATACTGAGCTCTGCCACAGCCACCTCTTTTAACCGTCTAAATCACTGTGTCCCATTCCAGCTCCTGAGAACACACTACTCACATCATTTTCAACCAATCCATGCTCCAGATCAGTAGATGAGTTGGATCAGGTGTGTTGAGACTGGGGGTAGTTGAAATGTAAAACATTACACTTACACTAAAGTTAAGGCATATATATATATATATATATATATATATATATATATACACACATATATATATATATATTAGGGCTGTTAAAAATATTGCCTTAACTATTTTCGTTGATTTATTTTCTATAATGCTTTAAATTGATCGTGCGATTAATTTGAAAATTAAATGCCCCTCTGCATTGCAGTACCACACAATCAGTGGGGGCAATACTGCGCTACGTCAGCGAACAGCATGACGAAGAAGAAGAAGAAGCCACTTCATGTGGCCAATGCTGCGGCTCAGTCAAGCTAGCGATGGAAGATAAACACAAGGGTAATTACCACCGAAGCACGACATCACTATCATATAACCTCAAGGCGAGGCATCCTGGTGTGGCAGAGACAGCGGAGGGAGGGGGTCTCTGACAGTTGCGGGAGTTTGGAGCGAGAGGCGGGACTTTAGTTAGGCTTTGTCCTTTAATTCAAGTTATTTAAAGCTACGTTTTTGTCT
>JBBPDH010000130.1:16863291-16873635 GCA_037974565.1 Clupeocharax schoutedeni
CAAGAGGAAGCCAGACCTGAGTAACTAAAAACCAAGACTAACTGATTACATAGTTGGGATCAAGTGTGTCTCCTGCTTGGTTGGAACGAAAACCTGCACCCACAGCATCCTTTCTGGACAGCTTTGAGACTCCTGCTCTATACAATTTGACCTTACAACTAATCCAAAAACAACTCAGGAACCTTTATTCTAAAGAGCTGTTTGAAAAAGCCAACAATGGACAATTTCAAAGTTTGTAGAAATCTTAAAGGTATTTTTCGGAGATTGTAATTTTTCTGTTTGCCCTTATTTTACACAGCTGAGTAGAACATGTGTTTCACACAGCATCATTCACATTACGCTTGACCCAGTCCATCTCGGGGAACACAATACGATGGACTTATCCTAGTGTCACCCGTCCCTGGCTGCCTATGACTCTGCTATCAGTAATGATACCAGACCTTTTCTCTCATTATTGCTTTCCATGCCTCTGCTTCACGCTCCTTCTGCTTCCTTGACATCCATAACCAAAACCTGGCAGAAACCACACAGACCACTCCCTGTGAACTATGAGTAGATGAAAAAGCATGTCATCCTGAATTGCTGTAATGTAATCACATGGGTTTTTGGGTTGGAAGATGGAGCTATCCTCTGGTTCACTGGGCGTCTGAGAATTTACAGCCCACTCTGACTAATACCACTAATATTCTCACTAATACCATTTTCTTTTCATATCCTGTTACATAAACTACATACGTTTGTTTAATAAGCAAATTGCATACATTGTTTAAGAAGACACTTGAAACAAATACTTCAGTAAACAATCTGTTTCACACAAATGGCCCCAATTTTATGTTTGAATTTTGATTCTCTAGCTTCACGCTGATAATGTAGCTTAAAAGAAATGCATCACTTATTTTCAACAAACACTCAACTTACACTGGTTCTAGTTTTTAATAAATCACCAGTGATCCACTGTCCAGCATGTCTGTGTCTCTGGTCTCCATCCAGCCCTTACCTGAGTTGTAATGAATTCCCCTCTGAGAGAATGTTTGTGTGTTTTTACTTATTTATTATTGAGGGTGTGGGGGATTTCAGCAAATGTATCCTTTATACTTTCCCACAATCCACTGGTTGTGGAATTTTCCTAGTGCTGGTATGTTGCTTGCTTTAATTTTCTCTTTTTGGGTTCTGTAGACTGATTGCTTTTGTACACGAGGACTAGAAAGAAATGCACCATAAGACAGTATTTATACTCTTATGGACCCTGCACCATAGCCAGATACAGGTGCGAGTAAGGGGGCTAGTTCTTAGGCTCAGATTAAGCCTAGTTTTAGACTAAAGGTGTCTGTAGACTGAGATATGTTATATGTTTATTGAGAGCCACAATGTGATCTAATTAACTTGGGTATGACATAAAGTTTGGTGTATGTATACTTTATGATAGTAACACCTACTGAATCATAAGCTCAATATACAAAAAAATATAGATATCATTAGTATGCCTCATTCATTTACACCTGCTACACTAACTGGACAAATGTATTGGGACACACCTGTTTTTCATGGTTTGGGCCCCTTACTTCCAGTGAAGGACAGTCTTAATACTTCAGCATAACAATTTTGGACAATGCCATGCTTCCAACTTTGTGGACACAGTTTGGGGAAGAAAGTTTTCTATTCCAGCATGACTGTGTCCCAGTGCACAATGCAAGCTCCATAAAGACATGGCTGGAAGAGTTTGGCAGCCCAGAGCCCTGACCTCAACCCCATCCAACACCTTTGGGATAAACTGGAACAGAGATTATGATCCAGACCTTCTCATCCACCATCAGTGTCTGACCTCATAAATGCTCTACAGAGTGAATGGACACAAATTTCCATATAAACTCCAGAATCTTGTGGAAAGCCTTCCAAGAAGCGTGGAAGCTGTTATAGCTGTAAAGGGGGATCAACTCCATATTAAAGTCTATGTTTTAAAAAAAAATCTCGTTAAAGTCCCTGTTGGTGCAATGGTCAGGCGTCCCAATACTTTTGTCCATATAGTGTATATCAATGCTTCGTCCCATGCTGCTTTAACTGGCTGGGTAGATGTAGGCTGTATCAGTAATCACATTGTGAGATGTGAACCTATTTAAGTATGTTTTGTTTGTTTTTGGGAGTGATTTATTATCAGCTGTATACCTGTAATTTTTACCGGGGCCCTACCTGATTATGAAAAGTGATCAGTAACAGAGCAGTGTAGTGCTGCGTGACTTCATTCACTTTAATAAGAGTCTTAGTGTGGCATTCTCTCATTTCGGTCTCAATTTAAGACCTAAATTGTTCGACGGTACTATCTGTAGAATTGGAATTTCCATTAAACCGTCATATTTTTTGGTCATGGAATTCAGCAGCAGTCCAGTGGCTAATATTTATTTAATATTTATAGTTGTTTTTTAAGTACAGAGAAATGTTTATAAAATGATTGAGTGTAAAATACAAATATACCACATAGAGATAAGATGGAAAAATACGATATTTCTGGATGTTTCTGGAAAGTTTCTGAATGAACAGTGTCCTCCTGGATATGTGCCTCTCTCTTCATCTTGCTCCTGTATCCTCCCTGTTGATTGAACATTCTCTGGGTAAATCTAATAGGTGCTGGGTAGACTCTCAGTGACAGTGCCATTTGTTTTCTCTGATGCTTATTTGTTAAGTGCAGGGTCGCCTTTCTTTGGTCTGGTCTTTTTGAGGCTGTAACATATATCTGTCCTCTCAATTTGAGATGACCTCTGAGCGGGTGTGTGGGTGTGTGCTGCCCCTGTTAATTGTGCTTTCTTGTGTGTGGGCCAGTTTTGACTATTGCAGGTTTATAGAGCTAGACTACACCCCCATGGAGTCAGGCATTATGGTCTCTATGAGGCAGAGCCGAGGATTTCTGACCCCCAAGTCTCCGGAGCGTCACTGTCGGTCAGCGCTTTGCCCCACCCTCCGCACCACCCACCCCCAAGCTTTACTACACCCACCCCCCACCCACCCACCCTCTTCTGTTCTGCTCTTTCCTCCTCTCTCACTCTAGCATGGATTCAGGCTCCTCACTCATGTTGCATTTTGTCCTATTTAAATCTGAATGAACTTTGTTGTGTTTGTCAGTGCACCATCTGTTGTACCATATTGTACTCTAGTGTACCATTCATTATATTAGAAACAGCTTACTTTGACTCTTTGGCCACTTTATGTGTCCTGAAACCATTCACAATAACAGGCTGTATTTATAAAATGTGCTAGTCTTCCAACTACCTCATGCAATTTCAGGTCCACTGCTGACCAAAAAGTATTTGGATACTAAACCATTTTCAGCAAAGCAGTAACACTGACCTGATAATGTTATGAGACTGCGATTATTGTGTCTGTCACAGTGATGCCAGAGTTTTTAGGCTTACACTTGCCACTGCTAGTGGAACGCTCCATTGCCCAACAACATACAACCAAACTGATCACTTATAAAGAGCGTTTTAATGTAGAGCAACCATATATCAGCCTTATAACAAGGAGGACCCACGGGGTAGAAGTGTCCAGTCAGGCCTGTTTAATTTACAGTTTCAGTTTACTTTCAGGAAACGTGTCAGTAATCAGGCAGCTAAGACATGGTCAAAATGTTTAGGGTAATGTTTAGGAATTAAATGAGTAAATTGCTAGTAAATGTATTATTTTTTGGAGGAGTTTGATAAATAATAGTCTTCCCTGTGTCTCTGCTGTAAAAGTATGTGACTAGGGTTAGTATCGAGGGTTAGAGACTGGCTCTGATTGGATGTGACAGTGCTCTACATGGTGTGCGGAATGAATCCAGGCAGTCCTCAGATGACCATGCCTCTACACCCACTGCTGACAAACTGCCTGCTCAGCTTTGCCCTCTATCATGACTCATTGCAGTTTGCAATCATGATTTGAATTCATCGTTCTGGCAGTTTCTTTCTTTCTTGGAATATTTGCTATGCTGCAGCCCATACGCATCAGCGGGCAGCATCTCTCCTGTTGCGTGTTTTGATTTTTTTGCCATCACTTTGCCCCTGGTGTTCTCTTGTATGACAGCAGGTGGCACTGTTATTGAGTCTGTGTTGTGGCATGTTAGTGGCGTGCAGTGTGGGTGGGCATGTCTTGTTGTTATTATGTTCAATAGGATCAAAAATTTGTCTGGTTTGTGATTTTGTATTAGCAGTGACTGTCATCCCAAACATTTTTATTTTCAGAGCTCTGAGTGTAAATATGCACTTTAATGCCGTTTCTTGTGCTGTAGACGGAGTCCGGCACCTGTCAGCAACCGCGACCCTTATGGTAATGCGTCCCTCAGCAGCAGCAGCACCTCAGGATCCTGCAAGGGCAGCGATGGAAGCCCTACCCACAGGTAGGACACTCTCTCGGTGGCATGGCACTGGTGCAAACATTATGTGGTGTCTTGCACAAGGTAACTGGATGTTATCTGTTAATATGGGCCAAATATTTAATCTCAGATAGATGGAAACCATCATAAGGTGTTTGTATTTTTGTCAAATTGTCTAGTTATTTGTATAGGCTGGATCAACATCAGCAAAGTGTGTGATCACGCAGACATTGGTGCTAATTGGTGGGATATTACTTGTTAATCTATTACTCGTTAGCTACATTAGCCTCTTTGGACTGCAAACACACCTTGGCTGATTGTCTAATGCCTCTTTCTCCCCTTGCCCAGGCGTCACCTGAAGTACACCTCCTGCACAGACAACCATGGTATCAAACCCCCTCCCCCAGAGCAGTACCTGACCCCTTTGCAACAGAAGGAGGTGTGCATCAGGCATCTGAGGGCCCGGCTCAAAGACACAGTTGAAAGATTACAAGACAGGTACGTTTTTAACAACTTTACTTCACAAAATTACCAGCAGCTTGCCAAGGCGCTATCACACCACTAAGAAAGACTCCTTGTCATTAACATATATAAACATATGCATTTTTATTCTGTGGTTGCTGAGCAGCCTGATTTCAGCTACTGCAACAGTCAACAACAGAATCTGCTATGAATGGAGATTTTAGTGTAACAGACAGCTGAGCATTTGCATGTAAATTTGCTTTGCAACTAGTCATTTCTTCCACATATCACCCAGGAAGATATTGTAGATGCATTTTAATAAGTTTGCTGATCAAACCAACATTTCAGTCAGTGTGTTCTCAAAAAATGCTGACTAATTCTCTTTATCCGACCCCTTTTTATGCCTCTTTTCATTTTATTCTATGCTCTGCCTTTCTCTGCGCTCTCTCTCTCTCTCTCTCTCTCCTCCTCTGTCTTGCTCAAACCCTCCGCAGGGACTCAGAAATCGATGAGCTGCGGACCCAGCTCTCCCGGATGCAGGAGGACTGGATTGAGGAAGAATGCCACCGTGTGGAGGCCCAGCTGGCCCTGAAGGAAGCAAGGCGGGAGATCCAGCAGCTCAAGCAGGTGGTTGACGTGGTGCGTTCCAGTCTGGGTGAGACAGATACAGGCGTACAGAAGTGCTTCCAAGACATCAACCTCCAGAACCACAAGCTGGAGACCCTGCTGCAGAATATGGAGCTGGCCCAGGCTGGTGGGCCCAAAGATGCTGAGGCTCCAGGCTCCAGGGGGGGGTTGGTGGAGGCAGGGCTGGAGGTTGGCGAGGTCCTGGTGAGGTCCTGTGAAGGCTCCCCAGCACGCTCGCTGACCCGCAGCTCTACCTACACCAGGCTGAGCGACCAGGCAGCAGCGGAACACAACGGGAGTGGCAGCGGCTCGGACTTGCCCTGCCTGTCAGGCGAGGGCACACAGGACAGCGGCTTTGTTTGCTGTGGGGAGGCTCCCTTGGGTCCAATGTCTCGGGCTGACCTGCTGCTAGAGGCTGCCTGCCTGTCAGAGGAGACAGCCTCACTGCTGAGTGCCTGCTCACGCCTGCCACACTCAGCCACCTATGAGGCACTGTGCTGCGGAGACCGCAGGACGCTGCCGCTCCAGTGTGGCCTGGGCAGGGTGGCTGGAGGGCCTACAGGGCCCAGCGTGAGCCTCAGCCACCCCTGTCTGTCTCACCACCACCTGTACCTGCACCACCTGCGAGAGCAGGCCATCCAGACGGAGTACGACCAGGGGCCAGCATCTGCCCCGGTCCATGGTTCCTGTGCCCCTTTCAACTGTGACTTGGACACCATCGCCGAGCGCACCTTCCGCTCACAGGCCTGCAGCCCAACTTCCACCTGGTTGTCGGATGAAGGGGACGAATTGGACTCAGTCGCCACAGAATCTGTTGTCACGGCCACGGTTGCAATGGAATCTATTGCCATGGACTCTGTTGCCACTGAATCTATCCCAGCAGCAGATGCTGCACCACAGTCCACCGTCTTCTCACCAGCTGACGTGGAATCAGGTAATAAAGTATCTCTTGCTATGGAGCTCATGCCCACCTTGCCGTCTGTTACATATGGATCCGTTGCTGCGGAGTCGACTGTAGTTGCAGAGTCTGCGGCTGCTGCATATGATCCTACTTTGGATCTCCCGTCACTTGATCCGCAGCCAAGCAGCCCTGTTTCTGCCCCCTGCACAGAGCAACTAGCACCATCGATGGAGGACAAGTGGGAACCCACCCCACAAACTTCCCAGCCACGGAGCACGGCCTTCCAGGGAAAGCAGGCTGACAGTTGCGAGGTCACTGTTATAGAGATGGAGGAGGACAGTGAGGATGAGACAAAAGCAGAGGCTGAAGCAAACAACTCGTCAGACTGTGGCGCCCCCATAAAAAGTTACTGGAGCCGGCACTTTCTGGTGGATCTGCTGGCCGTGGCGATGCCGGTGGTACCCACAGTGGCGTGGTTGTGCCGGGGTCCGCGCCAGGGTGGTCAGCCCTTGTACCACATAGGGGCCTTGCTTCGTGGCTGCTGCACTGTGGCCCTCCACTCCTTACGACGCGGGGGAGGCCTGCGGCATTACCCTGCAGGAGGCGGAGGTCCAGGGGGCATGAGTATATGACCATGGCTCAAAGAAATCAGAGAGGGCTCCACACAGCATTACTAACAAACTGGACCTGCACACAGATCACAGAGCGCTTGAAGCGAACCCAGGTTAGGGGTCAAAGTGGCACCTCACTTGTTGCTCTGGAGTCAGCTAGTAAAGCATAAATTGCCAGGGAATCCTAACCATATCAGCTCTGGCCCTGATATAGTCTTTAAGTGAGGATGGAGGAAGAGCAGGGAAAAGGGTAATTTAAGTAAGACATAGTTGAAATCATGTCAGTTATTTGAAACGGTCGCCCTTACCTTTAAAATGTTACCCGTGACCCATTTCTCCAGGACTAGTTGGCAGGACAAGGAGCTGAATCTAATGCACTTTTGATAGACAGCTAATGGGCATCCGACATTCACTAAGAAAAGTGTCCCAACATGCATCTGTGACACAGAGTACTCCTTGTTTGCCTGACACTGATTGTACCTTCCATGGAGTGAAGAAACAGCGAGGAAAGGGGCCGTACGCCCGACTCCCTGTCTTCCTTCCCTTAGTTGACCCCTTCCCTCTGGTGTGGTTTAAACCAGTAAACCAGTGAAAGGAGATTGGTTTGTTCAACCTTAAATATGTGTTAATACATGTGAGTGTGTGTTTGTGTTGTGCTCTCTGTATAGTGTAGCCAAAGCACTTGAAAGACATGAATAAAGGCGGCTGTCCCTGTAGCAGTTCTAGGTACGGTAGTTAGTTCTCCCATTATGCCTGAGTGACTGCCTTTAAGGCCGTCATATTTCCCCTTAAGGAATCAGGCTCGCTGCTACTGCTGGGTTATTTATACGCTTTGCATAATCCACCCCTCACACTAATAGAACTTATTCAATAAGAGATGCATCAGAAATCTTTATTCTGTAAATCTAAACCAAAATGAGTAGTGAATGCTAAGGAGTGCAGAATTATTGGGATCTAAATTTAAGGAAATAAAAGAGGTAAAAGGATGCATGGAGACAAAGCAATCATACAGAATTTATAGTAATACTAATGAAAATGGCGCTTACTGACGTTGATCAGGATTTTAGGACTGTTCCAGGTCTTTTTGAGGTCTCTGTAAGTAAATATCTTGTTTTTTGCACTTTGAGAACCTGTCAGTGCGTGTGCTCCCTTCATCGTAATCGTAATGACAGTGTCGTGTTTCGGAAGTTCTCACCATCTGAAAATGTTTCTCACTTTAATCCTTACGGGCTGGAAATGTTGTTTTGGACTGAATTAAATCAGTGTGGAGTGACATTAACTGACATCAGTTGCACTAATATTCACTTTATAGGTAGTTACTTGAAGTTTAGCTTGTTTGTTTGTATCCAGTAATCCAGTGCATCCACATGTCCGTGGACCGTATGTTCACGAAGGCCACCAAATCTGTCCTGTACACCTACAGACGTGCACCGTCCACTTTATTACAAATGCCTGCCTAGGTCCACCTTCTAGGTGTACAGTCAAAGAATGTAAGTATTTAACTGTACACTTGAAAAAATTGCAATGCAGTTTGTTTTAGCCCTCCTTTAGCCCTCCTTAAAAACACCAGCTGCGTCGTTGTGCTGAATCCCACCCACTACCGCGTCAACATCCAACGTAGGGCTGGGCGATTTGGCCTAAAATCAAAATCTCAATTAATTGAACATTTTAACTTGATTACGATTAATGAACAATTATTTTATTTATTTTTTATTTATTTTGCCCTCATAGTTCATTGACCAGTTGCTCAGTTGTCTCAGTGTTTAAGCTCTTCGTGCTCGACATGTCGACGGAATAACGTAACATAACGGAACAGGGTCACGTGACTCCACACGCGGTAGTGTTTTTAAAGGGAAAGTAATCGAAATAATCGACCTGGAAACATTTGATCGATTATAGGTTCTGAGTGTCGATTTTGATTACTTTTCGATTAATCGCCCAGCCCTAATCCAACGTCTCTTCGTGTGCTTTCCCCAATTTTTCTGTCATAACCACAAAAAAATCTTAGCAAGTACGATCACAGCATTACTTACATACAAAAAATGTAATATTATTCTTGCAACAATGGAAACCATTGTCTATATTGACCAGCTTTAAGATGATTTCATGTACTGAGATATGTTTTGCATGGATCCGTACTGAAAATGGTCCACAACCCAGACATGTGGACAATAATAAACAACAGGTTAGAGAGTGGGCTGACAAACCATCGGGTGGGATAACAGTGCATGAAGTGGATGGTGAGTGTAGATTCACCTATTCCTAGTAATAATTAGGGTAATATAGAAATCAATGCACTGGACTATAAAGGAAAGAAAGGACTGTTTAGCTTTTCCCTCTCGGCTATCAGTAATAGTTGCCTTTCGGTTCTGTGTGGAGTGTCTGTAGCTTTGTCTCTCTGTGCGCTGGCTTTTTTGTACTGTAGTGTACATTAAGTGAGTTTGTCCCTGCAGGGTTGTCCAGCTTGGCCATTACATGACAATCTTTTCGTTACGTCAGGATATTCAGTAGTTCTTTAGACGTGCAGTTTTGACTGAATGTGCAAGCCTCGTCCGCGCTGCCCGAGCACTTATGTGTGATTGTATGAGATGAGAACATGTATAGCTCAAGATTACGTAAGAATATTACAAATATCTTTATCGTTTCGTCTTTCAGTGTTGAATGTGTGGCCTTTTTGTTGTCCAGGAAGGTTTTGAAAAAAGAAATCCGTTACCTCGAACTGTTTAGCCACTAATGAGAGCCATTCAGATGATAAATGACCTTTGATGCTGTTGCAAAGCCTGATACTTGTACTGAAAATGACATACAAGGCCTTGACATGCTCTTCTCAAAGCCATATTATACTGAAAGTGTGTTTGTAGACCCTACATTTTGGTTGGTTTAAGGAATAATGTGCTTATCTTACTCAGTGTAGGATGTATGTGTGTTGTGTGTGTAACCTGAAATAACCAGGAAACCTTTAGTGACATCTTTGCTGCCTCACAATGTTTTCAATCACTTCAGTGCCCCATTTCTCACAGGATGCGGCCTGTGATTTATGCATGAACGCCATTCTGTCAGGGTTGGCCCCAAACAAACTGGAAATTACATTCACGAATCCACGATAACCAGAAAACAGGCTTCCTTAAACCATCAAATATTCAAATGGAAGCATTAAATGCTGTATCCGATATGATATAATACTATATACAGCTCTGGAAAAAAATGAGACCACTGCTATTTATTTGTAAATCAGCATCTCTATGAGTGTGAACCCATTCCAGTCCAGTTAAACTCCTCCACAAACACCTCATTCTGCTTTATGAGGGACTGATCAGTGATCATCTGAATCACATCTTATTGAATGAGGAAAAGTATAAAACACTGCTGTAATCGACTCTCTCCTCTCACACTGAGACCAG
>JBBPDH010000130.1:16890052-16900642 GCA_037974565.1 Clupeocharax schoutedeni
CAGTGTGAACAGCACAAAATTCAACCTCTGCATTTAACCCATTCACCAAGTGAAGCAGGGGGCAGCCAGGAACACGGGGCCTGGGGAGCAGTGCGCGGGGATGGTACCTTACTCAGGGTACCTCAGCGGTGCCTGGTCGCATGCCTTAACCACTAGACTACCAACTGCCCCAAAATGCAATGCAATGCAATGTAATGCAAAGGTTGTGGTTGGTAGAATAAATATTTTAAGTAATAGAAAATAGTAGCAACAGGATTAGAAAAAAAATACAGCATATAATAAATGCAGGTTATTTACAGTGTAAGTAGGGGTGTTTTCAGAACAGTTTTGGCTAGTACATACCATAGATGCTTGACTGGACCAAGATCTGGGGCAGTTGGAGGCCATGGCAACCTTAAACTTTTTTTAGCCTAGACGGCACCTCAGCTATACAGCTAACCTGTGCCCATGACCCTGTCACCGGTTGTCGTCACCACTTGCCCATTTTCCTATAGGTGGCTTAATCAGTGTATATCTTTTACTCTGCATCTCCTGCTTATCTGAAACTGAACCCAACAAGCCTATCTAGTTACTAGCATTCTCTCTAGGTTTAGTAATTCCATTGTTTCTGTCTGCACCATCTGAGTAAGCTCTGTAAATTTATACCACAGGGTGCTTTCCGCACATATAGCAAGTTCAGTAGCATAGTTCACTATTTGTTTTGAAACTTGTTCAAAGAGCAGCATGTAGGCATGCAGTCTTCTTTAATTTAAAAGCTGAACCATAGGCTTCTTAATCTGGATGTCATTTTTAATATTTAGACATTCGGGTAAAACACTCGGTTAACTCAAAATATTGCGGTAGCGCAGACGTTTTAAGCTCAAATACCATTTTTTTAACCTATACCTAATGAGAAACTGTACAACCCAGTTGTGGTCAAAATATGGACGTCCAGAGTGTTTTATTAATTTTAATTATATACATTATATATGCACTTGAAAGCACACTGTTACAATGGATCAAGCCCAAATTGTATTTTTTCCCTCTTCAGTTACTACAGGTTGTTAATGAATGGATGAAATTTGAATCCAGTATGACTCACTTCATTTACAGTGTGCTACATAAATTCTAGTACATCCATATCCTGCACAAAATTGTCCATTATGTAATTCTGCTTACATGGCTAAAATACCAGTGTCTTTTTTAACATATTATACAATATATGCGACCAGGTCCTCTGTTGTCATTCCTACATAGTATGAAATACATACATTCCATACATAGTATATATAATATGTAGTGAGAAGAGAGCCATTTAACACACAGCCTTGCTACTCATCTATGTTACTCGTGCCCATTTTTAAAATGAGACTCTAAAAGTGGGCCATTATTGTTAATCTGCTTAACCCTGGGAATAAAATTGGGGTCAAAACGATCCAATTGTATGCTAATTTCGCGACTTTTCACCTTTCACTGCTATGCACAACATGATTACAGAGATCTTCTTTTATTGTTCACTGAAGTTTTTCAAGCACCCATTGTCGCGCAGTGATGTCCCAGTGAGTACCAGTGGGGTCATTTGTGACCCCACAACAAAAGAATGGAATAAGGAGAAGTAGTTAATTTTCCTCTGTGTTACATGCTTCTGCCAATCCAAATAAAGCTTGTTCTTTAAATTTACAAACTATACAGTAATCCTCCAGTTTTACGCGAATCAGCAGTCGCGAATTCAGTCGCACACAGACTTTTTTTGAGAACCGAAATCATAGTTTCATGCAGAAATCCCCACAATAACGCGGACACTGCAAATGTCCTCCGACTTTTCTTGCTAATTTGTGGCAATAAATATATGTTTTCTGGATCCGTTCACCTCACCAATACTTTTGTCTCACGCCTTCTGAGTTGCATATCTCGGCGGAGAAAGCCCTCAGACACTTCAAGCACTACAGTTCGGTAGATCCAACGAACCCTCATGTATTTTTAGCCCGAGTAGATCAGGGTTTATTCTCCGAAAACCTTTCACCTTGCCATGGTGTCCCAATACTTTTGTCCTGCAACCTTCCAAGTTGCATATTTAAATTAAGAGGCGAATAAAGGTTTTCCTTAACATTTTCTTTAAGGGTAATGCATTAAACTGAGTTGTAAATGATATTAAAGTGTTCTGGGAGCGTAGTTGGGGTTTACACTATATAAATAGGCATTTTAGGCTTTTTTTTTTTAACCAAAACTCAATGCGTTTTTTACCTTATACGTGGGTGCTCTGGCAAAGTAACCCCCACGAAAAGTGTGGAAGTATTGTATTAGCATACGAAATGTATTTTTGTGCAGACATGAGGACAAGAAAGCTGCAAAAAACATTCAAAGACTGTTTGTACCAACTGACAATATCAAAACTGCTTGTGCAGTGTGACTGATACTGTAATGATTTCACAGACGCTTTAAATGTGATAGTTTTGTTCAGTTTTCAGTGTTTTGTGTTGTGTCTAATGCAACAATGTGTAAAGGACATTCAAGGACGATTGGTGAAATTTGTGTATTCAAAAGCTTAGTTGTTAAGACAGCACTGACATGCAGAAGGCAAAAATGTCCTTTAAAAGGTATCAGTTTAATCCTATAATTCTGCTGGGCTACAATGCAGCACAGTAAACAGTAATCAGCCTTTCATGTTTTTAAATATTGTAATAGTTTTCTGCCGAGGAATACCTATAAGAACACGTGGCGCCATTTCTGACCCCAATTTCCGATATGTCTTGGTTTAAAAGTATCTTTTCATGCTATAATGAGCATCTTAGCACCTAGTTTTTCATTTATCCTGATTCATTTTCTACTCTTACATACGAAAGTCCCATTGGTGGGTGGGGAGAGACCCCAAGTGCAATGTCACTAGGAGACCCAAGATGTTCTGAAACTGCTCCGCCTACAGGTGGCGATACAAAGCTTTGCATTTTTGCCATTGCTGTTTGTTGTTTACTAGATTCAATATTATATTCCACTTTAAAATCTAAAATTTTTTTCTAGAATTTCACAAACTGGGAACCTGCGGTGCCACATGGACAGAGTTTTAACCTTCTGTGACACAGTCTAGAAATTCGGAGAGACAGAGAACAAGCAACAGATGGAAAGGGAGTGTGTTGGTCAGAGGGGGTGTCGTGAGTGTGTGTGTGTGTGTGTGTGTGTGTGTGTGTGTGTATGAGACAGAGGAAGAGACAGAGACAGCAAGGGTACAGCTGGATATTCCCCATTAGAGCAATTAAGAGGGAAAAAGAGACTGTAAAAAGAAGGCTCCTCCTTCTATTACCCTCCCTGCTCTCCCTTGCTTTACATGAGTGCTTTGCTGTGGGGAAAACACCCCCCTTTCCAGTATGCACCCGTTAACCCTGTAACCACACACATAAAAACACACACACACACACACACACACACACACACACACACACACACACACAGAAAAGGCTACACTTCTGAAATCTGAGGCCACAGGAGTCAATGTGGTGTTACACACACACACACACACACACACAAACTCACACATACAAACTCACACACATAGTCGTGTCAGACTGATGACACCTGTGAACTGTGAGTCACACAGATTCAGTTCATAAGGCTGAATATTGAAGGCGGCAATCAATAGAGGACATTGCATGACACAGTAGCAACTAATTCCACTGTTTTACACTAGTTTCAAGTTATAAACCTGATTTAAACTGTATTTATATTTGTATTTACCTTTACTTAATGTAACTTTGTACATGCATTCAATACAGTTTACTTTATTGTTAGTTTAGATAAAAATAACTGATTCGTTTATTATCTGTAATCGCTTCATTCTTACTAGGGTCGCAGATACCTGGAGCCTATCCTGGGTACAAGGCAGGCTTATAAAAAATACAATATAAACTTTAAAAATTTTGTATGAAATCTGGTTCCTGCTGTAACAGGTTTGTCCGTGTTTCTTTCCTGGTGACAGTAGCTGCCAGGGGTTATAGTGCATTATTATAAAGCCTGCGTGAGTCAATATAAACCCTGTTTAAAATTTATATATATATTTATATGTATAACCCTAATGGGGGAGCTGTTAGAGCCTAAATCAAAACAGACTAATGATACATTTCTTGTGTGCATGTGTTTACAGTTACATGTATATGATAATGAAATGTTAAATTAAATAATTATGTAATAAATGTTTACTTTATTCATATAAACAAAATTTGGTGTATAGAAAGAAAGCACATAATGTATGAAAGACTGTTAATGGTCTGTATCCCACATACTAAAAACAAATTCCTCACATAATTCCAATGTTGCGAAACTCCTACACTACAATCTAAACACAAACCTGTACGCTGTGAGTGAAAGTGCAGTAATTAGTGAGCTGGGGGTCTGTTCATCAGACGTGAAGTCAAGGAAGAAACTAGCAGATAAGTAAACCATGCAAGAACGAACTGCTATGAGTGTGCTGTTCATGGCTAATGATTAAGGGTTCACTTCTTCCAACAAACTGTATGAGTTTGGGAGGAAAGGAGGCGGAGGTGGGGTTAAAGGGTTTAGGGGGTTCTCGTTTCCTTCGTTTGTTTTTCCTAAGGGACTGGAAGGGCCCCTTGGACTCAAAAAAAAAGAATGAGGAGAGAAAGAGAGAGGGAGAGTGAAGGGGAGAGAGAGAGAGAGAGAGAGAGGGAGGGAGAGAGAGGAAGAGAGAAGGGGGGAGAGAGAGGGAAGGAGAGAGAGAGAGGGGGGGGAGAGAGAGAGGGTGAGAGAGGGAGAGAGAAGGGGGGAGAGAGAGGGAAGGAGAGAGAGAGAGGGTGAGAGAGGGAGAAAAAGAGGGGGAGAGAAGAGAGACAGAGAGGGAAGGACAGAGAGAGAGACACAGAGAGAGAGAGGGAGAGAGAGCGGGAGAGAGAGAGAGAAAGATAGAGAGGGGGAGAGAGAGAGAGAGAGAGAGAGAGAGAGAGAACTACAAGGAACAAACTAAAAACCCAGTGACACTTTCTTAGAGCTCCCAGCATTCCTTGCATGTCTGTAGCAATGTCTTTCAACCTAAAGAACACCCCCCCCTCACACACACACACACACCCGGAACACACACACACTCTCTCTCACACTCCCGCTGATACTGCAAGCCCAGAGGCACTTCGTAGAAGTAAATCACACAGGGGTAATTTGTTAAGAACGGCAACAAACAAAAAGCAACACAGACTAGAAGGAACCCTTTCTGGCCTTTTCCACCTGACCATCAGTGCACACTGAAAACACACAGTGACTCCGCTCCATTTAACTTAGGGATTCTGGACCAGTGGCAACATCTCATATCCAGCTAGACCAGTACTACCATGAAACAATATATATATATATATAATATTATAACAGAGAAATGTAGGGTTACGAATGTAAATATTCTATGTTAACATCTGTCCAGGGCTCCTAAGTGCCACAACGGTCTAACCTCCTCTATCGTCAGGAGGTTGTGAGTTCAATTCCTGGTGTCTTACCCTACAGTGTATTTGTATATAGTGGTGTATAGTAGTCGCCAAACTGATGTTTATCTGCCTTTAATCCTGAAGTTCTACGAGCTAAATGAACACACAAGCACGCTTCCAGTACTTTACATTTGCCAAACTTGAAATAAATCACATAACTTGCTCCTTAATGGGACAAACTGACACCAGCTGCCTATTTAAATAACATAAATGAAAGAAAGTATAAAAATATGACTGGCTGTTTAGCACAATAAGTCATGCATAATTCAATTATCACATTCTAGAGCTGGTGTGGCAGCCGCTTTCACATACAGTGCTCTAATCTGCCTCAACGCTATTCATGATGAAATCACCATCCCCATCATGTGAATATAAATGTAAATAAACATCTTGTGAATAATAAGCCTTTGTGTCTAATAAACAATTCAACTGTCGATCTCGAAATAGGAACAATTTGCACATACAAGGCCATTGCAATATTCCAAAGGCAGCAAGACACACACTAATGATTTAGGGCCTATTTCACAGTATGGAAGAATCTTAGGAGTTCAATGAGTTCACTGTTCTAGATAAGCATCCTTAAGACTCAACATGTAACATATATCCATTCCAGTAATTCAGTGGAAGTGTGTCTGTTGCCCCTCAGCAGTTGACGCCACACCCTCAAAGCTACTGTCAAGTGAGCGTACATTTAACGGCTGTTCATCAATGCCAGCGCAACCCAAAGAGCCGAGTGACCCTTCAAAAGGCACAGCGGGAAGATGCAGAACAGAATCTGCATTCTGAAGATGTGGCAAGAACGAAGCCTCACAGGGGCCACCTGTCAACTTCTGTTGAAAGCCTCGAGTGTTGAAAGATCCTCCCGTTCACGGCCGTACAGAGCAGCGCCATGCTGGGTGAACCCAGGTTCATGCTAAACTACAGTCATGAAAATGGACCCAGGCTGAATCGCTGTGGGTCGAGGAACATTAATATTAATGAGAAGAAAATGGAGCGATCCTCCTCGTCTACCGGTACGAGAAAGCGAAGAGGAAGAAGCCTCTTCAGACGGGCTAATGCTGAGAAACAGCCATAATGATTTACACAGAAGCACATTGCTACTGGTTCACAGTGTGCTTCAGTTTACATGACTGTGCCATTATGCTGTTGACAAAGATCGCTAAATTGCAATCTCAAGACCAAAAATATGGCGATAAAATGTCAGAGACTATAATAGTTTTCAAAAAACTGCTCTTTACTGACTGATAGCAGTAGCAGACAATTTGCACACAGTAATGGTAATGATCAGTGTAAGCAAGGTGCAGTCACAGGGTTCACAGTGTATTATCAATATATTGATAATACAGTAATACAGTAGACAGTAATAATAACAGTAATAATAGTGTATTATCAACATATTGATAATACACTGTGAACCCTTTGACTACACCTTGCTTACACTGATCATTACCATTACTGCGTCAACATGCGTCATATATCCATTCCAGTAATTCAGTGGAAATGTGTCTGTTGCCCCTCACCACTTTTGATGCCAGTGAAAATGGCCCCTTCTGTCATAGTATCTGTCTGTGATAAGCAACAAAACCTGCCGCACTAGTAACAAGTCTGGCTTGTGAGACTAGCATGAAGGAGAATGTACAATCCAGTGGAGAGGAGAAAATGAAATGAAGAGGTAAGATAACATCAGGAGAATCCACACAACAGTGATTTACCATGTCCAGCATAAGCTGGTCGCTTATAGAGAGTGGATTCATATAATAATACCTGACACAGGGGAGCCACACACAGTTCAGCAGTTCAGAAGAAGAGATCAACAACGAACGCTGTTCAACAGGGCTATCTGAGCTGCAAGGGCTAAATCTCCCACACACACACACACAACACACACACAGTACGTCTAGTCATTTTCTCTTGGACCAAGACAGCGGAAGCCAAAACACACACTCTCTGTCTATCTCCCACTCTTTCCTAGCAGCTGGCCTGCAGGTTGCCAAGCCTCGCTGAGCCAGGTGCTGCGCTCTCTCCCTGCAGGCTGGCGTGAGTGGAACTGGGTGATGGGAAAGGAGGCAAGGGCTTTAGTCGTTGTTCGCGTAATTCCCCTTTGCGTCAATAAGACGTATCAGTTGTAACGTCGAGTGGAGTGGAGTCAGAAACCGGGAAGTACCAAATTCCCTTCCTGCGAACACAGGTTTCTACATTAGATGAGATTAGGGGTGGAAAATAAACATAGTATAAGATGCCGTCAGGTGGCCAACAGCATTCATTTATTTAATTTATTGATTCATTGATGGGGAAGAATTGGAATAATCGAAAGACTAGCTGAGATCTCATTCTGTTTTTATTATACATTTATTTATTTATTGTTATAATCTTATTTAACTAATTTCTAGACGTTTGTTGTTACTGATTTAAGTGATTTACTACAAATATGGTCTTATATTGATTGTGGACCGCTTTGTATGGTTCCCATGTATTTCCTGAGATAAGCAAAATGACTTGCAACACGGTCACTTACAACTGGAAGTCTTAACTCAGAGCTGACACTCATATCAGTACTATGTTACTAGAACGTATTTATATTATCTTATCTACTTTTTCACAATTTTAAGTCAGACAAGAAAATCCTTCATTAGGGGCAGCTCCAGTGTCACTGTGTGGAGAGTAGGGAGTGCAGGATTGCAGAAAGCAGATCTTAAGGGGAGTGTGCTTGTGTAGCAGAGAATCTTCCTGCAATACGTACTTTTGTCCTCATCACACAAGCTCCTGTAAGTTTGATATTTTCTCTTAAACTTATTTGAAAGGGGAAAACATTAAAATATAAATGTAATGTAAACAGCTCATGCATATCAATTGAAAGAGTAGGTTTTTGTCACCACCATTAGGCGTCACCACCGTCACCTCTGACGGTGGTGACAAAAACCTCCAAATGGTTCTCAACAGGGGCTAGAATATAATCACAAAAAATACCAATATGACCTGTGATGTTTCATTAACGTCTTATAGGCGTTAACGCGAAGATTCCATGCGATTAACTGCGTTAAAAAAAATTAATCGATGCCCATCTCTAATTTTTTCTTCCATATAGTCCAACCCTAGGGGATAAGGTGTGTCCTCACTCTGTCTCTCAGTTCACTACTATGCCACGTTCATGGTTTATGTCTTTTGGGATGTACATAGTGCATAAACTACCTACCTACATAGCACATAGTATACAATATCCATTGTAGGTTATGCATCTCAAATGAAAGACAAATTAAAATGGCATGACAACATTTAACCAAATCCAACATTATTCCTACTTGTAATTTGAAATGTTGTAATTTATTTTTTTTACTTTGATGATTTGATATTTGACAAAATGGGGAGGGGCCACTTTTAAAATGATATTGCTTAATTGTACCTTAGGCCTGTATTCCTTTGAAAATGTTATCACATTGCTTAGGATGTTATTTTTTGGACTAAATAGTTACATAAAGTTGTTTATTGTAAAGTTTTATTTGTTTTAAATGAATATGTTTACAATGTTTCTTCAGTGCTGTTGAGTTATTAAAGTAGTATTGTGTTTTAATACAAAAATATAAAAACAGAATTTGTTCTATTTATGCTTAAAGTAAACATTGCATAATGTGAGATATTTTAAAGGAGTACACATACAACAGTATAAACATGAACAAAAGTGAATATTCAACATTTAACAGCATATCTGTGTACTAAGGAGGCCAGATAATTACTCTAAATACACATAACACCAAATAAACAAAAAATAATTTGCCTTTTGTTGTGTCTGACGGTGTTGACAAAAACAAAGTAATATCTGGCAAAAGACTGGTTGCACCGGTATGTTACTGACCAGCCAAAACCTTGGACTTTAATGATATACTTTCAGATTTTCAAATTTAAATCCCGTTTCATCCAAATTCCCCAAAATCAGTGAGCTCTCTCTCTCGCTCTCTCTCCTCTCAACCCTATCTGACGTTGGAGTGATGGATGAATTCCTCGGCACCATTACCCTCTTACTGAACCCTACACTCTCACAGCTGCGAGTGATACTGAAATCCGCAGCGGCCCTATTCTTGTTTGTGTGTGTGTGAGTGCCTGAGAGAAAGTGCTACATGAGGGTACTAAGTACTTTAGAATAAGGTGGATGCGGATGTTTAGACTAACGTTCTCCACCCGTCTTGAAGAATATGATGTTCTCTTACCGTGGCTGTCATTTTGTCACTTTCCGCCATGATAGCGGACGAGTACTTGTTGGATGGCATCACGCCTTCAAGTGGACTTCCTTCTCTTTTATTGCTTTTTAGCCTGTTGCAAAAGAAACATGCATTAATAATAATAATAATAATAATAATAATAATAATTCCATTCATATTCTGTATCTGCACTTTCGGCTCTACATTTGACCGTCTTATGTAAACTGGCAAAAGAGGTAAATTACATTTACGGTTAGGGTTACGGCATTTAGCAGATGCTCTTATCCAGAGCAACGTACATCAATGCTTAAGAAGTCCACAACTGTTCCTAACCCTGTAAAGCTGTACTTAAATCAACAACAACTATTTAACCAAGTTACTGCTGGAGTTACACACCATAACAAACCCTGTCAAAGAGAAACAGCAAGTCAAAGATTAATACACAAGTAAAGAAGTTAAGAGGGTGAGTGGCTGAGGGATTTGTTAAATATATAGGAAAAATATATATATATGTGTGGGAGGACTGGCTAGTCGCCAAGATGCTCCTTAAAGAGGTGTGTCTTCAGACGATGCTTAAAGACAGCGAAGGACTCTGCAGATCTGACTCCAAATTATGCTAATTTCCGCAAAACAAGGCTGTACACAAGACAACAGTAATAAAATAACTCCATTCACAAAGACAAACATGACATTGACTTAATTTTTGGAATCAATTTTTAAAATTTCTTGGCTTGTTTCTTTGAACTACAAGATCACAACACGCTATCATTGGGGATTACAGCAGCTAATCGAAGATTAAGGCCACTTTTCCACAGAATATGTGCAAAAAAGCGAAGCAAAGGTGCATTTTGTGTTTAATATGTCATAAGTTCCTATAGGAACTGGTATCTATATCTAACAGAAAGTCTTTCACAGACAAATAAAGAGGAAAATGCAACAAA
>JBBPDH010000130.1:16908581-16920092 GCA_037974565.1 Clupeocharax schoutedeni
ATGAAAAATATGGAATTAAAAAGTTGCTTACCAATACACAAAACATTCAAAATTGATAAATTGGGCTAAAATAGAAGTCTCTGAGTGATAGTAAATAAAGAGCCATTTGGGAGCCGTAAGAGCTGGCTCTTTCAAGGGAGCCGAGTCAAAAGAGACGAATCTTTGAAAAGAGCCGAACTTCCCATCACTACCTGGAGCCAAACCTGTTGTACCAAACCACATAAAATATCAACTTTTAAAAAAAGACTTTTTCATATGTTCTTGTTTGTTTGCATTTAACTGTGTTTTTGCTGCCAGAAAGAAACCAAACTACTGATATTATACATATATATTATACACACATATATATATATATATATATATACTGTGTATGAATATACTATATATGGTCTGGATAGCAATTATGCAATTATGACCAATATTTAACTGTCACTAATTATTTTGAACCTATGAAGTTGTACACCTAATATACCCAGCAACAGGCTAATTTATTTTTGTCTTGGCCAATTTATGATGTAAAATAACAAGAACAAATGCCTTTCATGTAAACACTGTTGCCTGTACCTATGCCAATAATGGCATGAATATTTGGATGAACTGTTTGGAAATACTTAAAAATGTATTAAAACCTTCAAATTGCAATCTATAATACAAAGTTGTCTTTGCTGTCTGTTAGTTTGGCTTATAAAAACAACCATTCGCTGGTTTATGGCATGAAGTAATTTTAAGATTGAAAATCTTGGTGGACAGTAAACTTGTGGACAGTAATGCTTCAGGACAGTGTGGCCCGGTTGGATCTAAGGCTTGGAGGTGACTGAGTGTTCACACAGGAAGAGGAGGCTTACGCACAGTTCATCAAGTTCTCTAAGGGGTGGGGTGCAGCCAGTGGGGCCCTGCTAGTGATGGACAAGCTCCACACACTCACTCACACACAATTCCTGCAAGTGTGTGGTTTTGCACAGGAAGTACACCAATCCTGAGCTTCACTGTCTTCCTCTTTCACTTATGGCTCTGTGCTAATAACTGCACGTGTACTTTGCCGCCTCCGTCCTTGCTCTGCTCTTTACACCTTTTTCAAAATGCCAGCTTCCCTTTACATCCACTACAAAACAAAACGCCATAATTATACCCCTAAAATGACAGTACATTTTATAAAAGTAAGGGTAGTAGTTTTACCCCTTAATTTTCTTCATGTGTACAGATAAAACAGTAAAATGACTGGATTTTCCACATACTTTTTAAATTTGCCCCTTAAATAATAAAACCTTCTGAATTAACACCTTAAACAAAAGATTAAGCGCTTTCATACTCATGCCTTAAGTCAAATTTTAAGGTCAAATAAAGGGGACACCAATTAACTACCACTTAATTGAAATGAAGGGTTTTGGTATATTTTCAGGGGTAAATAAATGGTTTAAGCACATTTTTCTAAGTTGTGTTTGATTGTGTGAACATTATTGGATTATATTCAATAATGAATATTCAAAATGTGCAATACAAAAAAAAATTTATATTCAAAATGTGCAATACTATAATGTGAAATATTCAAATGTGCAATATTAAAAGGTGCAAGTACTTGTATTTTTTTTAAAAATCCTTTGTAGATAACCCTCTTGTATAGTGATACTTCTATCTTTATATATCTTTATATTTTATATACTACTAGTAGACTGCTCTATTCTCTGTTTTAATTTTCCTGTCTTTTCTACATATCAAAAAGTGTAACCTGACTCGGAGAGCTTTGCACAAGAATTCCAATGTGCATTGACTGCTGGTCTCATGCACAAAAGGCAAATAAAAAGCTTGAACTTTGGACTAATAGAACTTCTAATGAATACTTGTTATATTAAAGGCTCTAAAATTTAATTTTCCTTTTTTAATCATCTTCTACTTTGGGCTGCTCCTGATTAGGAGTCGCCTCCATTTCCTTCTGTCCTCTGCATCTTCTTCTGTAACACCAACTACCTGCATGTCCTCCCTCACCACATCCATGCTCTTTTCTACAGTAGTTGAACTATACAATTATAAAACCTACCATTCACTGCCTGTTCCATACAACTCATATATGGAGCTAAAACAGGCTGTTAAAGTGATTGTTTTTGTGATGTCGCAAACACTAATCTGTGTACATGTATCCATCTATTTAACCTGAATTTGTAAAAGTCGCTCCGTTCTGGACTTTCTGACCGAGCCACAGGGCAGACATTCAAAGCAGAGGTTTACATAAATCACTCCTGAAGGCACTGAGACAGACTGGTGGACGTTTTAAAATGATATACTGTTTTCGTACATGAAACCACACCAGCATCATGGGTAAACCTCAGGGGAAAATATAACATGAGAAAAATGTAGAACGTGGAACCTTTAATGCAAATTCAAGTCAGCGTTGTTTACCCCTTTTCTGTCACTTTACTATTTCAGATATATGAGGTTTTGTCAGAACGGCAGCAATGTGTGTACTTTTGGTTTTTAAACGCACACACAAACACACACACACACACACACACAAAGTAAAAGGTCTTTGGATCCTTTAACTCTTAGAGGGATAATTGATGGCTTCTTGTTCTCGTTCCCTGCAGGGACAGACCACAGTCCAGACGTTGGTGTGTGTAGGTTGGGCCCTGCGGTGGACGAGGGGACTTCCTGCAGTATTTCAGGCCAGGCAGAGCAGCCCCTAATCTGGGCCAGGCAGGCGGTGTGAGAGGGGCCTCTCAGGAGGAAGAGGGAGGCCCCGCATTCAAAGCCCTCAGAGAAACGAGTGTGTGAAGTTTCCGGAGCCCTTGGACACAGAGTCTGTACTGCAGTGCAGGTGCATTGTTAGCATGATCATGTTGCTTTTACTGACATTCAAAGAAATACAACAGTTGTCCTGACCGCTTTACACACAAGCTCTGCCTTTCTTTCTCTCAGTCTCTTTCTGTCCTGTTGTCCTTTCTTTCTCTCTCTCTCTCCCTCTCTCTGTCCCACTGCCCTTTCTTTCTGTCTCTTTCTCTCTCTTTTTCTCTCTCTCTGTTCCGTTAGCCTCTCTCTCACTCTCTCTCTCTTTTGCTTCTTTTCCCTCTCTCTGCATTTCTCTTTGTTCTTATAAATATCCCTTTTTTCAAGTTGACTTGCCTCGTTATCCATTTCTCTCTCATTTTCCCTCTCTGTTCTCATTTCTTTATTTCTTCTTACATATGTCACCTCTTTATTTGGTCCTCTCTCTCTCTCTCTCTCTCTCTCTCAACTTACACTCAAGTTCCTCACATTTCCCATTTTCTCAGTACAGTTGTTAATGACAGAGTACACACTGCTTTCGGCTGGCCCTTTGCCCGTGGGTGTGGGTGTGTGTTTCATTATGATATGTGTTACTTTATCCCTTAATATCATATCCCAATATCTGGGCACCGTTCTAATCCTCATCTGTTGTTTGCTCCTGTTACTTAGTTACCACTCACCTAAGCAGCTCCAGCCTCTCACGTTGCCCTGGCAACCGTGCCCGTCCCATTGTTTCTCCTCCGCTTGTGTGCCAGACCCATCCCAAGGCTGACCCATCCCCCCAACTCTCTTTCTTTCCTCTTCCATCCATCCCTCCTTCCATCCACCCCCACCTTTTCCCTTGAGCCTGCTGGAGCAGTTAAAGGTGGTTTAAGGTACGCACACACACAATGGGTGTGTAACCACTACCCACTCATTCTTTCTTGCTATTTGCAAAAATGTTAAATGAAAGTATATATGAAAGCAATCCTAACTCTGCTTTCTTTACCCAAAACCCAAAAATAAAAACTCTCTTTCTTTCCAAAGAGGAATGCTCTCATTTGTATATTCAGCTACTTTAAGGTGAACCTACTGCTGGCACAGGTGTTTCCAGGTGTTTCTCTGATCTCCATCTAATACCTCTGAGATAAACTGGAGTCTCGGCCGAAATGTCCAACATCAGTGTCTGACCTCACCAATGCTGTCATGGATGAATGCAATCAAATCCTCACAACAATGTTCCAACATCTGGTGTAAAGTCTCTCACTAGAAAATATGATCAGAGGACCCTTTATTAGTGCCACGGGCGGGAAATTCACATCGCTACAGCAGCAAAGTGGACAGAACAAAAGAAGAAAGTATAAGCAACATAACCAATGTAAATATATATACAGAACGAAAGTACTAATATAAAGGCTATACAACACAATGATATCATATAAAAAGTACACTACATAAATATTACAATATAAATCATTTTGAAGTATATGTGCATATACATACGCAGTGCACACATATATATATATATAAACTTATGGACACAATAACAGCGGCTTTGAGCAACAATTGTCGTGCTTCATGCAGTGACGCACCGCGCTCGCTGGGGGGCACCATTGACCGCTACAACTCGGACGGGAGCTAATGTGGCCAGGGCCCTGGAGAAACAGGAGACAATGAAAAACGAAGTGAAGGTCCTCACAGGTGGAGCGAAAGAAAAGAGCGAAAGGGAGAGCAGAGAAGTATGAAAGAGGAAGAGAGAGAGAGAGGGGAAGAGAGAGAAGTTCAAGACAGAGTTGATCAAGGTGATACACGGGACACACAGTTGTGGTGAACCAGGGCCTCAGATGGGTAAACAAGAAAAAAGAAAAGCAAAATGCACTATATAGATGAAAGCATTGAGACGCCCGATAATTCTACCAGCAGGGGTTTTAATTACGTTGTTTTCAAATACTTTAAAATAGAACTGATCCCTCCTCTGCAGGTATAACAGCTTCCACTCTTATTGGAAAGCTTTCCACAATATTTTGGAGTTTCTGTTCGAATTTGTGTCCATTCATTCTGTAGAGCATTTTTAAGGTCAGACACTGATGTTGGATGAGAAGGCCTGGCTCTCAATCTCTGTTCCAGTCCATTTTTTCATACCGAACTCATCCAGCCATATCTTTGTGGACCTTGCTTTATGCACCGGGACATATGCCGGAATAGAAAAGTTTTTCCCCCAAACTGTGTCCACATTGGGTGCATGGTGTTCTCCAAAATGCTACCAAGATTGCCCCCTCACTTCCAGTCAAGCCTAAACCTTAAAAACAGGTATGTCCCAAGACTTTTGCCCAAGAAGTGCGTCAAAAAAAAAAAAAACACGAGCAAAGCTGTCTCCTAAATCGTAAATTTTTTAAAAAGTCCCCACGATTTTCCGCCCCACCTTAAACGGAACCTGAAAGGAACATTTTAGAAGAGAAAAAAACAGCCTTCAGTCTCTCTCCCCCACTGTGCTCCAGTTAAATTAAGAAAAGAAGTGACATTTAGGGTAATATTAGAGTCCCTGTTGGTGTAATGTTCAGCCGTCCCAATACTTCTGTCCATATAGTGTAGCCGCGTGAGTCAAAATAACGGACAGGTGAAATGTTGTTGCCGTGCTGCGGTGTGTAGTGCAGGTCTCTCTCGCAGCAACGCAATACTGTAAGAAAAAATGTCATTAGAAATCTGCCCCGTTGTTAAAAAAACAGTACCGTGCATCTTTAGACTTGCGACGAAGCTGCAAAGTTCAAAAGTAACGTAAGTTTCTCTTTCTTGAAGTGTTTTTGGGTGAGACTAATCTTGTTTTGGTATTGTAGCTCCAGTGCTTAAAATGCTAATGCAATAGCAAACTAAACGGTCTTTGAAGTAAGTGAAGGGGAAATTGTGTGCACTGGGTTTTGCCCTTCAGGCAATCGTCACCTTTTGGTTTAAATGTCCTGAATAGCAGTGATGGTTCCTCTAAAAGAGGAGTAATCATTGTTTTGCTATGGAAAGCTATTCCATACGCGTCTGAACGACACCGCTGCTGTGGTAATGCTGAGGTAAATAAGACAAAGAGCAGCAGAGCTTTATCTTAGCATGCCTATGGCTTGATGAATGTCAGCGAAGTCCATTCACACTGCAGACTCTCAGTAGTGTCAGCTAAACAGAAAAAATGCCCTGCTATTATATGTTGTTTACTACACCAACGTGTTATAACTCATTGTATCCTTTATTTTCAGCTGAGAGAGACAGACAGAGGGAAAAGGCCAAGGATAAAAGCAAACATGGGTGAAGGAAGAAACACCTGGGCTAACCAGTGAGATAAGATTTTATATGTTTGACTTGTCTAGACTGATTACTGCTTATTTTCATCCATGTCCAGCCTGCACACGCACAAATTTGCATACGCATTCTTTTATTTCCATTGACCGTTTTCCTAGAGCTAAATACTGCCTGGAGCCAAAGTGCATCTTTGTAAGCTGCATATTTTGTGGGAAGATCCTCATGGGGCTTATCCAAGTGTCCCCACTGTGGCCAAATTTGATAATAAAAACGCCCCTCTCCCAAATACGCACTCTTCTCTTGGCAGCTGAGGTGACGGCACACTCCACACTTACCCCAGGACATGACATGATGACTTTAAGGTGAAAGGTCAGATGAGTCAATAGAAGACCAAGACAGATGGACTCAGAGAGGCCCGGCAGGTTGCTTACGTCTTCAAGACCTTTTGCTGCCATTGTCCTGGGATTGAGTGTGTGTGTGTGTGTGTGTGTGTGTGTTTAATTCTATGGTGCTGGCTGGTGTAAAATCTAGCCATCAGCTTGAACTAACAGTGACAAAGCTGGTAGCAGTTTATTAGATGCTGCTCTGCTGTCCCTCATTTAGCTTCTGGCTTTCACTTCAGATGATAAGCTCGCATTAGAAAGAGGAAGAGAGAGAGGAGAGGAACTCTCATCTGTCACCTGTAGCCATGTGTGAGGGCTAAACACTGACCTGCTTTCACTCTGTGGTGAGACGGCAACAGCGGCTCCAGTGCTCACGCATACACGTGAACAAAACAAGCACAGACGCAGGGGTCACAAACTCCAATCCTGGAGGGCCATGATCCAGCAGGTTTGGGTGATTTCCCTGCTCAGAAACACCAGTTAAGACCTCTGCACTAAAGTAAAACTGTAAAAACCCGCCTGTCTGCTTTTAGCAGTAGCCTATACTTCTGATTTAGCTGATTTTGATAAGAAGCCCCACCCCTTTCTTCAGCTTCTATAGACAAATCAAAACTCCGTCAGCCCCCTTGCATTCATTAAACGTAATATTTAACAAGAAATGCTTTTACACTCTGAAGTGTGTCCGATTACCAAGGACAGGCATTAGAGCCTAACACTAACACAATGTGTTATTTTAGTCTGTAGGTCTACTGGTGCTAGTGGGACATGGTGCCATTATGATATCATACTCCGACTGCACTCTATGTGACGTTTGTGGTAAATGTCAATTTAGTTTTCCTTCAAACGAACACTGTTAATACAGCCTTAAATAGACCTGACCTTCTTATAATCCAGAGGAGGGGGTCGGTTATTGAGGTTATTAGTTTAGCACAATGCTGAGGGACTGATGTTAATCCCTTTTCATTTTGCCCGTGTTATTACTCACTGAGACCCTTCCGTAGCTGGAGGTTAGTGGGGGGGGGGGTTGCACCTGAGTTAGAGGCCGCAGTGTTTGGGGGCGTTCGGGGTTGCTATCTTTCTCCTGTTCTTTCTGCTCCCATCTCTCCACAGCGTGCTGGGAGAGGTGGAGTAGGGCTCCAGGTCCTGCACTTTCAAAGGGGGTTGCCATGGAGATGCCTGGACGGAGGACGGAGGTTGTGCTCGCCTCTATGCTCCGTTAGCTGCCGGATTCTTGTCGCAGTCCTGCCTCAGGACTGAGCCATAAAAACCGGGCACCACTGGATTTTAGATGCTTGCTGGAACCTTGTATACCATTCGTGGCTTTGCAAATGAATTGGGATGAATTTGTTCTTTTGATGTGTCCAACCGTTTGTCACAGCAGTAAAACAATTTTTAAATCGTGTGTCAGATTACCACGAGCATCGTTCTCCTCCTCAGAATCTCAAATGTTTGAATGTTTGCAGTGGTGAATTAGTGACAAATGTTATGTTACCCCTGTAGACTGTACTGTAATTCATGCACGCCTATTTTCTTGGGTAGGAGCAGGTAAATATAGTAATAAATTTAATTTACTGTTGTTTTCCCTTCGATGAGTAAAAGGGTATTCATAAATTTCGAGTGCATTCCAGGTCTTCGGTGGCTCTAGGCACCATCTTGATTATAGAAGATGGATTGAGCATCATTAAATAGCTATTATAGCAGTGTAGAATCTTAGGACAGGACAATAATGAGGTGCAGTGCTGGGGATCGATGAGTGTTTGGCTGCTCACACTTAGCGGAGCATGATGCTGCCCTAGTTTTGCAATGCATTATTATGCAATGAAATGCATTGTTAATGCAATGTCCACAATACACTGGGCCAAACTTGTGATTTCCCTTCATGTTGTGCAACGTGAAGCACTGTTTGTGTGATGGGGCTCTTAAATAGATTAACATCTGATTATTCAGTGCAGGACGCCGCAGATATTTTCTCCTTTCTATCACGTGTTCGGATCAACTTTATGTACAACTCTAAAAAAGAAGTTAGGAAGTTAGGACAATATCATTGAAGTGAAATTAAAGTAGTGCTAACCCTCGGGGTCTGACCTCATAATGATTTGGTATGATTACAATTCTCTGAAAAACACCTCCAACACAACAAAGGACATGCTTTGTTGACTTTCCAAGTGAAAATAATTATGTTCTAAAATGGACATTCCTACACACTTGTATGTGCAATTAAAAATTAAACATAAAATGTGTCCTGAACAAACGCTGTGGGACATTTGTCTGATATTCTTTGTCTGGGATGTAAAACCAAGTAAATGAGTAGAAACTATGCACTTAAATTTTCAGGAAAAAAAAAAATCCACAGAAAACATGCCCTGAATGGGGAATATATATTTTATTTATGTTTACATTTCAGAATAGCCTGAGAATTTCACTTTGGCCCAAAACACTGAATGTACTTGTTATTTGCTTCATACTTTATCTTCATTATTATTATTATTATTATTAAATGGATTCTAATATTAATGGCCACTTTCAGACTGACATATCATTGTGCATAGATGGATTTTTTTCTCCTGATTTTCTCTAACTTCACCCACTCCCCAACCCCCCATCACACAATCAACCAACAATACCACCAGCACTGGGAGGGGAGTTGTGAAGCACAGGCTTCTTCTAAGAAGCACCTCCTTTCCAAACTGCTTCTATTGCAAAGTCACTGGACAGCTCAACACGCTTGGAGGAGAATGCTAACTGTCCGTTCTGTTATGTCAGACCACAGATGCCTGTGCTAGTGTTGAGAAGAATGGAAGATCATGCTCAGAAATGTATATAATTTCAATTTGTGTCATAAATTAGTTTCTGTACGTCTTGTTTCTGGGGTTTTTTGTACCTTTTTTCCCTTTTTCCCATTTTCTGTTCACTCTTCTTTGCTCGTTCACTGGGGGCGGCTTTAATGACTGTAAAATTAAACTACAAAAAAAAAAAAAAAAAAAATTTCTTCCGAAAAGGGGGGTAGGGTATGGTGTGGGTGGCATGTGTTGGTGGTGATGCCTCCCCACCATGCTATGAGAGAGTGAGACCCTATATGGCTGCAGCATCCCTGGGGATCCCCCCTATTCTGGGGCTGATAGATGCAGTTACATAGCATAAGGCAATGCATTTTTTTGTGCAGAAAAATAAATGAATTTTCTTTTGTGTCAGATATCCACTCGTTGGTAGGCTCACAACCCCTTTTTCATATTTACAAGTGTGCTTCTACACCAAATTCACAAAGCCTTGATGATAACACAGCGAGCTGTGAGTCATGTGTGATTTTTGTTGATCTAGGCTTGGTTTACTGCCAGATACGATGAAAGAGAAGCAATGGAGAGCAGAGTAGTGACACACTGACTTACTGACTCTCGGACGGACTGATCTCTCCCATGCCCGCAGTTCTGGCCAGCAGCTGGGATGATGCTAACGCTAATGGAATCAATCATTGCTGTGTGCCTTCATGTAAGGGCTTCTTCTTCATTACTTCCGCTCTGCTTGTGGGGAGCCCATATGTAAATCTGATCTGAATATGAGAAGCCGCAGTTGCAGCTCTTCAGTATCAGCTGAAATGTTCTGTTTAGTCGATGGAGTTCACTTGAGTTTACTATGTTTACAGCATTCGTGTATGATTGGACAAGCAATTAGTCTAATTTTTGCTTTTCTGATCCATCTGACCCAAATTCATGCATCTGATACAAATGAAGGGGATCGATGTTTGAAATTGATCTACTTATGACACATGGGATCTCATTTCGGTAATGACTGCCGCTTACAGGGCTGTTGATCTCTACCTGCATGATTGTGCATCCTGAAATATTTCATTTTGTCACAGTTTTTTATGTAAGATTCAAAAGTATTGGTTTAAAATACCAAAGCAAAGCATAATCTCAAATGTATGAATGTTTGCAGTGGTGAATTAGTGACAAATGTAAATACTGATGATACCCCTGTATAGACTGTAATTCATGCACGCCCGTTTTCTTTGGTATAAGCAGGTAAATTTGGGTGTGTTGCTTAGCAACCCAACTCTGTGATGGACTGAAACCATGACGGCTGATCCACGTTAAAGTGGGGGTTTACTGTACACCATAAGCAGGAGTGCTTTAATAATCAGTGTATCTTATTGACAGGCTATTTATGTTACATTACATTACAATCACTTGGCAGATGCTTTTATCCAAAGCAACTAACAATATAAGATCATATTCAGGTTTCAGGACAGTGTGAGAAGCAGAGGACAGTAATTAAGTTAGACTTTATTTTTATACATTTACTCAATTGCAAACTGCAAAACGTCAGCATCCAGGGTTAAACATATGCCGCGCTTCCCAAGAGTCTCATATATTTAACCACTTGTTTAAGCAGACACTATGTAGTAGTCTGTAATTTCTCCAGAAGGATGCACCCCTAGAACGCAAGTCAATTTATTGTGCAGAATTGAGGGCTCAAATAATAAAAAACATTTAAGATTTATTTTAATCCAGATTATGAAGTAAATAAACACAGTGTTGAAAATGTATAGCAGCACAACCAGCCTGCTGTGAATTTACTGTTCCACCTGCAGAAGTTTAGCTCCGCCCATTTAGTAAGTTATAGAAGGTATTAAGTTTTTGAGTGAGGCACATTACAGGGCAGCCAGTAAGAGCTCATTTACACATATTAATCTTAAAGCAACATTTAAAAATTCTCAGGAATATGGGGAGTATCATTTAAGAATGAATGATGACCGCTGGGTGAATAAAATCAGGCTTTTTTTTCTTGCATTTTATTTGTAAGTTGTCCTTGCAAGAAAAAAATAGTAAATGGGCTTTTTAAAGATGAAAAGTATATTTTTCCAACATTGTGCACAATATTTCTCTTCCCTGCAATATTCTGGTGCAACATGTGCAAATTTAGGGGTAAAATATTACTGTGAGTAATGCGCAATTCGCCTTGTTACATTATGACAGTTTTGTCAACACCTGCAGCTATGTCGGGATCCAGGGGAGATGTAAACACCCTGGACCGCAAACTGCCTTGGGAAAAGGAGCAGACCGGAAAGCGAGGTTCCATCTCAGGGGTTTATTCAAAAACAGAACAGACAGGA
>JBBPDH010000130.1:16934142-16948268 GCA_037974565.1 Clupeocharax schoutedeni
GATGGTGGCGCTAGAGAACAGGTCAGCTTTCACTATCAAGGGCTTATTTATGTATTTAACAAATAAACAAAGTTTCTCAGGCAGCAATTTTCAGTAAATCATTTTCTGGAGGCAAATATCCCTGGAGTCAAATTGAGCCCTGAGGGGGAAAAGTGTTAGTAAATTTGAGGAGAATAGGAGAGTTAACAAATTACATTGTTGAACATGCTTTCTGCAATTAAATTAATAATAAAAAGCAATTAAAGAATACTGGACTTTTTTGCGTGTGTGTTTTCCTTACAGTCCCAACTCTTTTCTGATCTGGGCTTGTACAGCCTCCCAAATATCTTCTAGTGGGACTGTTACCCATCCTCTTGCAACCTAATCTAAACACTTGCTTTGTTTCTATTGTCATTCACCACTAAGCAGCCACTCGGAGAACTCTCTACCCCAGTCTCTCGACTCACATCAGTGTTGGCGATTTTTGTACTCAATCAGCCTGACTGGAACTGCCATGGGCTGACCGGAGCTAAACGTGCAAAAACTACATGTAACGGACAGCCGCACGCCCTCAGCAGTGGCACAGTGGGGCCAGCAGCTGACAGCCGGCTTGATATATGAGGGCCCTTAGTACAAATAATGTGTTTTCTGTTACTGAAACGGCCAAAAAACAAAATCTAGAAAGCCCGAAGGCTGCGGTCCTGGTGGGCTGCGTTTCTATACCAGAGCGTCATCAAAGGCAGTTCTATTCAGCATTCAGACAGATCCCTTAAACAAAACCAAAAAAATATTTATTCTCCACATTCCTACATTCTGACACTTTTCAAGGCCACTACCAGTGTGTCGTTCGCGGTCTTCTTTCACCCATAATCCTTTTCACACGTTTGCTATTTCTTTAGCTCTGCATACAGATAGTTCAGGGCGTCCTGTTAGCAGTGTGTGAAATGAACCTGCTTTCAGTGTCTTAAACAGTTTTCAGCTTGCGGGATAGAGCTTAACCTCAAACGAATGAATGCTCAGCCGGTTACATTATAACTCCTTCACACTGTGTTTGCCTTGGTCAGTCGTTCTGTCTAGCGTTAGATCCACAAAGAAGGATCCCTCGTAGGACACTGCTGCTGGGGGCCTGCAGCCTTGCTTGGGGAACGAAGCTCCAGTCTGAACCCGGCAGAAGCAGATGGCCGTACAGAGCAGAAGATCAGGAAGCAACAGAAGCTGGTCCGGGTGGCCGATGCTCCTGAAACAGCAACGATGTAAATTGGGAGGGAAAAGTTTAACGTGAACATTTTTGTGATGGTTATTGAAGTGGAGTGCAGTTAAATGATGTGCTGATTTGTCTTTTGCCATTTAACGCTCCATTTGAGACTGGACTCTTCAAACATTGCCTGAAGACCCACCTCTTCAAGGAGCACTTCGCTGACTATGTCCCTATCCTAATGCTTACTTATTTCTATATATATACATATATAAATATATATACATATATATATATATATATATATATATATATAAAAACTTCCTTTCCCTGGACTTCTCTATGGCTAATGTTGTTCTTCTCTATGGCATATGTATTGTTGGGTAGGTGTTGGCTAATTATTATTTGACATTTGTTGTATTGATGCTCCAACTGTGCAGTATCTCGATTAAACAGTAGATATGGATGTAAGCGGTTTTCAGGTTAAGAAACCGTTGTGGACTACTTGAGCACTGATGTACGTCACTCTGGATAATAGTGTCAGCCAAATGCCGTAAATGGGACCGCGCTCCAGAAATGCAGGGACATTATATGGAACGCGTGGTGCACGGTGTGAGGATGTAGTCCTCCTATGTCCGTGCAGGACAGCCTGCGTTCAGAGCGGATCCTGGTGTGTCTTCCCTGCATTCCTGCGGTTGCCATGGTGAGGAGGGTCTGTGCCATGGCTGCTCCTTTGCAGAAGAAATTAACAGTGCTTTAATTGGCTCGGGGCTCACAGTGTGCCTTATCTGCCTGCTGTACACTGCAGCAACTCCTTGTTCTCTGCATGCACACTGTGGCGCGCGTGTGTGTGTTGTGAAAAAGCTGGAAGGTGCTATAAATGTGAGGAAGAGGATACATGAGCTTGTCTGCTACTTTTCTTGTCCTTGAGTTGGAGTGGTTGGCAAACATCTTAGAGCCGTGCTCTGTCTGTACACACAAACACACACACAAACACACACAATATGCAAGCTATACCGCTAATGCAGCCTCTGTGTGCTTGGAGAGGGGCCTCATACAGAAAGTCTTTTGCTAAACCATGTACTCGGCCATACATTCCGATCACGAGCGCATACCGTCGCTGATCTTTAAACTTAGATGTCTGAAATACAAACTTTGTCTGTGATTTAAAATGACTGTTCGGTTAAATGTGTGTTAATTATTGATTTTTCCAATTAAATTTTGGACAATTTATAAAAATAATCAGATAAGTCTCTGTCCGTCAGACGTTCATTCACATCTCACTGGTAGACTTTCTGTCTGGTAGAGCAAGAGTCTGTTGACAGTGTTTGGTCCTCCTCTCCTACCTGACTATCTGTTTTCTGACCCGTTTCTGTAAATATGTCAGGTAGTAAAAAAGCTGTCATGTGTAAAAAGGTAAAGCAAGCATGGTTTGCAAACAGGATGTGCTCGCAGGCTGCAGCCCCCCTAAAGCCTGCCAGTGACCCGGATTATCTGAGATTCTGATTGAAATGGACAATTTTCACTGGGTTTCACTCATTGTGTGAGTTCATCACTGTGTGTGTGTGTGTGTGTGTGAGAGAGAGAGAGAGAGAGAGAGAGAGAGAGATAAACCCATGTTTGGAAGTGTGTGTGCATATCTCTTCCTTGAGGCTGGCCTCATGTCTGAAGGGCTTCTTTCCTCTGGTGCACTTCTCTGCCATCCTTCCATCCCTTCTTCTTTCAGAAAGCCAGAGAGGTGGGGGTGCTGCTGCACCAACCCGGCCAGTCTCCTAGCAACAGGGCTGTTTGGTCCGGGACGGGGGAGTGGAAGCTAAGAGAGAGAAAGAGAGATGGGGAGGAGAGGGAAGGCTGCAATTATTCTGTGCCATTGGAGAGAGCAGGCCTGGAGGTGGAGAGCAGAACTGGGAGAGAGAGAGAGAGAGAGAGCTTGAAAAGAGGGAGAGAATGAAGGGAAGAGAGCTAAAGAGAGAGACTGAGGCAGGCAAAGCATTCTAACAGAGTAGGTCTGTCACTGTGCATTGAAAAATTGTGATTTCACCGTTCAAAAATAGGAAAATGTGAATTGTGGAGAATGAGCTTTACACTAATTATGGGTTAGTTTGAAAGGCAACGTTGATAAGTGGCACCATTCAACAGCTCAGTCCAGCCCTTCTCCTCCTGAACCCTTGCTCTAGTAGACCATGCCGAAAATGAACACATCATTTTTCTTCATTTTTCTTCTTCTTCAGAATACCACGAGAATATTGACTCGCTAACCCAGTATCATTCAACCAAGTAATGAGAGTATCGATACACCCCTATTGGTTGCAGAGGAAACATGAAGATGGGTTTGGAGCGGCTGAGTTCAGCTAAAACTGATGACCTGGGACTCTTTCAGGCAGCTGTAAAGTGGCACCTCTGGCACCACTGTGCTCATCACTATCTGTCTGTCTCATTCTTTCCATCATTTGTATTTCTGAATATCATACTCTTCTCTTTGGGACCTGAGTTACTCGTATGTTACCTGCAATTCCGAGGATGTGTATGCACATACAACAGCAAGGTCAACTAAGAAAAGTGCCATCATCCCCCATATTTTATTCATGTGTGTATAAAGCACAACCAAGTGCCATAACCTTGCCAGAGCGGCATTCGCATACCATGATTCTGTGCCACAGTAGAAATGCTAATTGTATTTGTGTGTGTGTGTGTGTGTCTGGCACATGGCAGGACAGCCTGGCTTTGCCCTCACAGGGTGCAGTGACTTTGACCCCATGTTGGCATTTTGGGGGTGAGGTTATGAATGTGTATGTGTGTGTGTCTGTCCGATTTGCTCTGCCTTGAGGTCAAGCCCTTGAGTGTGTATATATATGTGTGTGTGTGTGTGTGTGTGTGTGTGTGTGCGTGCACATGTGTGTGTCCGGTCCACTGAGCCTGGAGGTCCTGCTCAGCCCCCCTCCCTCTAATGTCCCACATCAGCGTGTGTGGAGGGCCTGCTGCTGTCACACACACTAACGTCCCGGGCCGCTGATGTGCCCCGCAACCGTCAGGAGGAGAGGGGGCAGGGCAGCATCCTGCTACAGCAGTATGAGTCTCTAACACACACACACACACTCTCTGGCTGAATCTGGCACACGTGCCCCATCTCCTGGAGGTAATATAGTGCACTGGAAGGCAGGAGGAATTTTTTTCGTATATTTTTGTGTGGCTTTGCACAAGAGAGTCTTGCACGGTTGGTTTTCAGAAGAGGTTCTATAATGTAGTTAAAGCTTTAACTGGCTGTTTCATACGGGACAACAGGAGATTTCCTAGCGTACCACAGATTAAGGGGTTTGGTTGTACACATCAGCATTGTCCGGTGCCATGTAATGTTAACGGTATTCCATATAAAACGTGTTACAATTATGATGTATCCCTCTGAACAGAATTATTTGAACTAATCTCTATTATTTGTGTTTTTGAGGGGGAGGTTGAGGGAAATGCATGTAAATAAAATAAATCGCATTTACTGAGATGCATAAAAAAAAAAAAGGTACTGTAATACATTTAGAAGGCGGTGATTAGTAATGATTGTTTATTTGATGTTTGTTAGCTGTGCATTTAGAAGGTAGGATTGAACAGTATTTGTTAAGGGTGTGTTCATACTCGGTATTGGTATGATTTGGACCAATATTACTGGATTGGATATTGTAAAGCGCCTAAAATAGAATTTAATGCTGAACTCAACTTTTAGCAACATGCCGTAAAGAGAGGCTGTGTCTTAAATGACTCGCTGTTCACTACAGTGTAGAAATTAATATGCAGTCTTCTGCACCCAAATTGTGTGTAATATGTCTAACAAGGAGCCACAGAAAAAAAGTCAACCAGGCTGAACTAATGGACTCATTTCACACAGACAGTATTGGACTGGGTTAGATACTGGGTTGGATACTGGGTTAGATACCTAATCAAGCAATGTGGTCACTTTAAACTCAAAAGTTTACAAATAACAAAGAGTTAAATCATACATTTTCAGGATCATAAGAGGGCTATGCAATATATCAACATTTTGATCAATATTTTAATATTATAAAATTTTTTTTACGTTTCAATGACGTTAACCTGGTTTGTTGTTTTCTGCTATACCATTTAAAGGCACTTTTTTTGTCTAAAAAAAGTAATGGAAGGTCTTTTGACTGTAATAATCTGTACGGTTTTTGTGTCCCAGTTTGTGTCCTGTTGTTCACAAGTATGGACTAATTTACATAACATTTAAAAGCATTTCAGTTGCAGTTCAGTACCGCTGAACAAATCCCTAAATTGCTTTAACACAACTCAAATGGGGGTCTTTCCTTCAGTGTGGATCGATCTGAAACAGCCCTGTATTGGTGTAGTATTGCCTGTATATTGGCTGATGTGTTATTCATACTGTGTTTGAGAAAACTAGGCTAAACTCTTTAGCTATCTGTGCTTCTCATGTATCATCATCATAATCATCAATATTAGGTAATAAATGGCCACAGAATAAAGCTTTACCCTATACAATGTCCCTGGCTGCCATGGTAACCTTTATCAGGCGGCGCAAGGAAGACGAAGGTGGCAGAGAGGGTCATAAGGTTCAGAGTGGAGGAGGGGGATAGGATGGGGCAGGTTTGCATTAGAAAAGCATGGAAATGTGGGATTTGGGGCAGTTTAGATAGGAGAGAGTAGAAGAAGATGGAAATCCAGTATATGTGAGAGAGAGTCTGGCCACTTCGAGTTTAACGGGGACATATTATGGAAAACCTGTTTTAAAAACATGTTATAACAGGTTTATGGGCTAAAAAACATGCCCATGAAGTTGTTTGCACAAAATCACTCTCACATGAAGAGATCTCACCAGCTTTATTCTTCACAGTTTCAGCCGTTTCAGGGCTCTGTCCCTTTTATGCAAATAAGCTGTTGCTGGTCACACCCATCCATCCATCAACGAACAAGCTAGTTCATACTTAACTGCGATAGAAACACAAAACGTACTATTTGAAAGTACTTATATCTCCCTCAATCTGCTGACTTGTCACAGACAGTAGGTACAGAACCCCCCACGAGGTTGAAGATGGCTCCTCATTCAAATTTTTCCTTCCACCTTAAATAACAGTACTAAGGTGGAACGAAACCGATTGTTGCTGGGACATGGCCATCAGAAATGAAATGAAAGCCTTCGGTCTGGGAGAAAGTGGAGGATTTGTGCTGTTCTTCGCAGCAACAGCACACTTCATGAGTGAATCGCCTCTGCCTGTAGCCGTAGCACTTGACTTCTCCGCGCTCGTAAAACTAGCAGACAAAACGGCAGCTCTTCAACTGATCTAGGGGTGCGGTCCTGAAAGATGAGGGGCAGTTCTATGCTAATTGGCCCAGTTTTACATCACACTGGGCCCTCGGTTCAATCGGCTCATTTTCCTGAAACTGTGAAGAATAAAGCTGGTGAGATGTCTTTTTGTGAGAGTGATTTTGGGCGAAGAACTTCATGAACATGTTTTGTTGTACCTATTATAACTGAAGTGAGTTTTGCATCATATGTCTCCTTTAAGTGTATGGCTGCAGGGGTCACATGACCCTCTGCCCAGCACACCTGCCTGAGAGGCTAGCCGTGGTTACCGTGGTAACCGTGGTGGCGCTTGCTGTTAGAGCTGAAGGCTTCTCAGCCTCTTTTTGTTTTATTTTGCATAGATTTAATGAGAAGTTTTTTTCTTCTGACACACACTTAAAAACAGTCACTGATATGCTGCTGGCGTGTTGGTGTGCGGAGAACAGTCCTCTGCCCTGGTCTCATACTGAGCCCTTTCCATGGGTATGCATGGGGTGCAAATGTGATATAAAAAATATATGTGCGGTGCATAAAACTGTGAGTCTTGTGCAGTACATGGGTGACTCATAAGAAGCTCTGAAGTTTGTTGCAGTGTATAAATCTGCCTGTCTTTCTCTGTTGCAGTGTGTAGATGGGACTGCAGGTCAGGAGGGTTCCGCACTGAAGAGAGTTGCAGTAGTGGAGGACTTCTACGACATCATCTACGCCATGCACGTAGAGATCAGCTCTGACCCCGCCAAAGCCCCCAAGCATGCCGGACAGAAGAAGACCTACAAAGCGGTGAGTGAGATTTATATACTTCAACAAACCGCAACCTCTCTCTCACCCCGACTCCTCGCCTTTCATTTATTTGCTTATTCCTTTTTCTGTTTTTTTCCTTCTCTTTCATACTCTCTTTGTAATCCTCCTTCTTTTAGTCTCTCTCTCTCTCACTTTCGCTCTTTCTTTCTCTCTGTCTATCTCTCTCTCTCTGTCTTTGTCTCTCTCTCTCACTATCTAACTCTCTCGCCTCTCTCTCTCTCTCTCTCTTTCTCTCACCCCTCTCTCTCTTTCACCATCTCTCTCTCTCTCTCTCCATCTCTCTCTCTCTCTCATTTCTCTCTCTCTCTCTCTCTGTCTTTCTCACCCTTCCCCCCCCCCCACTCTCTCTCTCTCTCTCCCTCCCTCTCCTGGTCTCTCACCTAATTTAGTTCAATTCAGTAAACTTTACTATTTATAAACAGTAAATTGAACCCTGAAGAAAAACTGAACATGTAAAGTTTTAAGAAGTTACAGATGTATTAATGAGTGAAGACCACAGCCTCTCTCTCACCCCTGACTCGTCCTCATTCATTAGTCTGCTTATTCCTTTTTCTTTTTCATACTCTCACAGACTGACTCTCTCTCTCTCTCTCTCTCTCTCTCTCTCTCTCAGACTCTCTCAACTAGTTACTTTCAATTCAGTAAACTCAACTGGCATGACTATATTTATATCCAGCATAATTTAAGTTATATATTAATTCATGTAAATAACAATCATCATCATCATCATCATCATCATCATCATCATCATCATCATCACCATCCCAAGTCAAGTAGTATCCATCCAGGAATTGCTACAGTCTGGCACAGAGATGGAATTAAATTAGGAGTACATTTGGAATAAAATCCAAATAATTACAAACCACACAGTCAGGTTCAAGCTGTGCGTGTGTGTGTGTGTGTGTGTGTGTGTGTGTGTGTGTGTGTCTGTGCTGTTTGGGTGGGTCAGTCACTGTCCCACAGTTCATGGCAGGCAGACATAGGTAACAGGACTGGCAGTTCATCATTATTAGATAAGCTGTAAGCTGTTAGATAAGTATATCATCTAAATTTTTCTCTCTTTCTTTCACACTCTTTCTTTATTTGTGGTCTTCTCTCTTACTTTCCCTTCTTTTCACTCTTTGTTTATCTCTTTCTCTTTCTTCTCTCTCATTCTACTTTACAATTAGCTGTGATGTGCAAGCCTGTGCGATGAATATTCCTAATGGATAAATCGGGAGCCCTACAGCTGCTTGTTCTGATTGGCTTCCTCAGCCCCTTCTCTCGATTGTTGCGTCATTAATATCCTCACAGGAGACAATTTTCATCTCTTTAATGGCAGCTGCGTCATTAAAAACTGTGGTTTGTTTTTAAAGAAATGTTGCATCTCATGATTGGTGTGACTCATCTTTGGCTACAGACTATGCACACATTAGATTCAAGATTCTTTATTTGTCAGTCGCGTAATTATACAAGCACAACACATATCCTGCACCACTCCTTATATGACTGTGCAAACATTATAATAATAAGTCGATTTTAATCGAACACAAATCTGGACGTTTCTAAAACAAATAAAAGTAAAATAAGTACAAGTAAAGTAGAAATAAGTATAAAAGTAAGTACAATTTTACATTTAGAAACACAGTTCTGAAGGTTTCTAAAAAAAAAACGGAGCAAAATAAGTAGCAACACAAGTTTGAAGTAAAATTTGTGAGCTAAATCTGAAGTTTTTTTTTTTTTTAGAGTCGACCATTTTTATTCTTGAAGTGTGGAAGAAAAAGTTCCTGTGATTCTGGCCTGCACTGGATCGAATGAGGAATAAACCTGAACCTGGACGACTGTATACTCGGTATCACCTCTGTTCTCGGCGCCAGTGATGTTCTAACAGATATAAAACGTCTCTTTTGTTTCCTTTTTTCCTCTTATGTATAATTGATGCGAAATGTGTTTCCATCTCTAACACACAAGCACACAAAAGCACGCACGCTCACAGCTGGGTCTGTTTGTTCTGTTTTTGACTGCCGGCTGTTAAGCCGTGGCAGCGGTCCAGAATCTGTCCTGCGTGGAGCATCTCTCCGGACATCAGAACACACCCGGCTCCTCTACACCTCTGTGTAGTGAGGCCACTGGGAGGGGAAGCCGCCGCTAGTGGGATTCACATTCGACTGGGACTTTTCAACAAGGTGGTCCATTAAAAAGCATAAGCAAGGGTGTAAATGTGGAGGCTTTTTTGTCTTCTTTTCTTTCCCATCCAGCCATTTTGAAAAACACACAAACGCGCACACGCTCCCTCACCTCCTGCTGCGGTGCCATGGTTGCCCCATGTTTGTTTTCCTTGTGCCTCAGGGGAGAGTGTGGATATTCAGTGTGGGGGTGGTTTTTTTCTTTCTCTCCCTCCAGTTTTCCTTGCGTGGCTGGCTGCGAGTTGGTAGGGAGGGCAGGAGAGTATTAGAGAAAAAGGAAAAAAAAGGATTCAGAGAGGACAAAAGGACAGATAATAGCGAGAACAGAGGTGGGACAGAAATCCAAGTCAAGGTCCGGGTTAGAGGATTTACCTCCAGAGACCGTGTTGAAGCGCTGAAACCTTTTGCTTGTTATAGGACTGTCTTTGTCAGTTACGTTAATAATGATGATGATCATGTAATCAGAAGCAATGAAGATGGATTTAATTACTCCGTAATACTTAATTGTACAAGCTGTGCAAAGCAAAAAAAAAATATATTTTTTAAATGGCCGGCTAAAAAAAGAAAGAGCTGGATGATTTGGAGTTGGGATGTAGGAGGGGTGCAGTAGTCTCTCCTCATTTTAATAAGAGCCTGGCCCCTCCAGCTCTGTCTCTGTCACCACTGCTCCCTGATTTAAGAACCTGATTAGCACTTCATTTGCCTTCCTTCTGAATTAATGAAATTTAAATTTAGATTGGATGCTCTCCCTCTACTGATAAACTACCTTTGTTCAGAGCGTGTGTGTGTGTGTGTGTGTGTGTGTGTGTGTGTGAGTGAGTGTATGCCATTTTGGGTCTGATTGACAGTGAGACTGTCACCAAGGGCTGCAACTGACATTTACTGTTGCACCTTTCTTTCTTTAACACACACACACACACACACACAACCACACACACACACACACACAACCACACACACACACACACACACACACACACACACACTCATCCTCATGCCCCTCATTCACATGATCTGTTATAGCTTACCACTGGCCATGTGCTCAGAGCGCTGGGCTCCGTTGAGAACGGGAAGGACATAAGCAGGCGTAAAGAGACAGGGCTCTGACAGCAAGTCAAAACAGCGCCCGGCCGAGGGAGACATGTCGCGGAGCGGAGTGTGTGGCTGCCCGGAGCTCCGCTCACAGGGAGGTCAGTAAGCCTCCATAGCTGCAGGCGACCAGAAGGGTGCCACGGAATATCTGCCAATGGGATGTGCTTTCATATCCCAGCGGTCTGTTCTGGAGCAAGACTACGAGTCCTGTCTCTTTATCACTGTGGGTCTCCTTCATGTCCATCAGTCACAACTCCATCATCACAGCAGTGCATGTGTCTTGTTGATTCCTACCATTGAGAATGAGAGGAAAATGTGAGAGAGCGATGCTCCAAAGAATCGTATGGAAAGCAATCATTTTGGAATGGAAAAATGAAATTAGCCTGATCTTTCTCTCCCTTTCTGATTGTCTCAGATAGCAGAGACGTATGCGTTTCTGCCCAGAGAGGCAGTGACCCGATTCCTGATGAGCTGTGGAGAGTGTCAGAAGAGAATGCACATCAGCCCGAGTGGAACCGAGTGCAAAGGTACGACTCTCACACGACCTCCCATCTAAAGATTCAACTACTTCGCACAAGTACTCAATTCACAATCACGTTTAGCATGAAATAAAGAACATACAGGTGTATCGTATTAAACCATGTCCTTTTTCAATTCGATGTTAAAGGTTTGTCTTGATGTTTAATGCGCATTTGCAACACTGTTGTTTAAGGAGAAATTACTTTGCATTGACAGTTGATAGTAAAGGTTCATTTCAGGCCAATCTGTGCCAAATGCAGGACCTGGAGAAAACGTAGAGGCTGTTTGCATTAATGTGTTTCATGTCCTGCTTGTTCCATTGGCTGAATTCCATTTACACTTTTCGGATTCTACTTTCCTGCAAAAAGAACACTTCCATACACACTAGAGCCCGACCGATTTATCGGCAGGCCGATATTATCGGCCGGTATTAGGCATTTTCCAAACTATCGGTATCGGCATTTCTAACGGCAGATAAATGATTATTTCAAAAATCAAATGAAAACGGACGAAACACCCTTCAACCATGTCATGAGTGTTGGCGTTGTGTAGTTTGTTCACCAGAAAGCACTCTTTTTATACATTTTATTGATCAGAACTTTCATATATTTTAATGTTCCTCTATTCCGTTGTGACAATAAAAGAAACAAGTTTCTTTTTCAAATGAATTATCATATTATGTTAGTTAAAACTCATAAATAACTACAAATTAGGGAAATCTGTTAATGTTTTGTTGCGCGTTTCTGAAATTAAAAATATATACATATATATATATATCGGCCGAATATCGGATTTAAAAACCGACAAATATTTGTATTGGTATCGGCCTTCAAAATCCGACTCTAATACACAGAGAGTTTTCCTTCAGCTACATTTTCTCTGTAACATGAATCAACAAGCTTAGCATAAACACTACCAACTCCAGGCTTGTGTGTCATCCGACCTGTGTTTGCTTGTTTATCACCGCGCCTGCTAGTCCGTGAGTATAGGAAATGTGTTCAACTGGGGTTGTGTTGAATGTGGCTTGAGAGATATTATTGTAATCTGATCACAATGCACCCTGGGTCTGTTTACAAGAAAACTTTTCGCACGGTGAAGTGACATCTGAATGTGGTATGATCACCTAAAACATGTCTATGCAAGGTTTAAACAGTGCAACAGAATCGCCATTAGACCTTATCAAGTTGTGAATTACAAAGGCTATAATACACACAAAACATTTGTGGAGCACAGCACACAGGCCTTCATGAACCGAGTCTGAAATATGTTACAAACTCTATTGTGTGACTTGGTGGAGATGATTGATCAGCACTGAAAAGATTTACAGTCCCCGATATTCATTCACCGCCTTATTGCTCTTTGTCTTTAGTGGAGGAGTCCTGTACCTTCCCAACCACAATTTTCCATCCACATCCGATCAGACAGAAGCTAATAAACCCCCAGCAGCTACACTGCCTCCAACACACATGCAACATACAGACATTCATTAGGCTCTGGTCACTGGAGTGTCTCTCTTCCTACACACTGCAATTAGCCCAATTACAGCTCCTTTACCAAAAAAAAGAGAAAAACACACTCCCAGGACACCAGATCCTTTCTGCGGAGGGGTAAGGAGAGGAAGAGTAAAAAATGGGGGAGAGGGGGCTACCCAGGCTCGGGAAGGTGAGGTGTTCAGTGGGGGAGGAGAGATGGATGGAGAGATGATGTCTGGGCCACAGAAAGAAAAAAAAACAGGACCAAAGTCTTATTAAGAGCCATAATGGCCTGGCAGTTGTTGCGTTTAGGCTTTAAAACCCCAAAACCAACAGAGTGAATAGGAACCAATTACCATCAAGAATAAGTGCCGCCAGACCCCCTCCTTACTGTGGGATAAAACACAAATACACACACACACACACACACACACACACACACACACAACACCTCCCAGGCCTGATCTGTCACAGCCTTGTGTGGCAGCACTGGGACAACGTTGGGTGTCTCTCATAAAGAGAGCAGCTAATTGGCTTCCTACCCCATGGGGGTCCGTAAACCCCCTCCTCCCCCCTCCTCCCCTTCACCCTCTTTTTAGCTCCAGCTACCCACGCAAAAGTTCAGCGCTAAATTATTAAAAGTGATTAATTACTGTGCACAAAGGCTTTTTTTCTTAATTGACTGAGGCTGTGGCTCTTTCACCGGGTCTTTTTATATCTCCTGTCACAGCCAAACATAGTCTGAGGTTTTATTTGTGTTTAAAGGGTGAAATTACGGTATTGCTACAGTATTTTTAACATTCACTGTGCTAATATTATTAGGAAAAAGACTGCAGCATAGGTGTCAGAGCACTACTGCTGTATTGTGTGTTCTTTGGTGGGTGGGTGGTGGGGGTCTGCGCATCATAGTAAATCCACTGACAATAGCAATATGAGGAGACTGGTCAATATCGCTCAGTAAACACACCCATGAGCGCTCATTGATTACTAATGAAGTGTGCGAGTGTAAGAGATGATGAGCAGGTAATGGGTCGCTTCTTTTATTTAAAACGTAAAGGAGAAAGCAAAACGTGAAGGTTCAGAAGACTAAGCACAGTGTAAAAATGAATAGATGGCATGTCTCCTTTGTTCATTGACTACATTTAAGGATATAACGGAATAAAAATATGATAGTTCCTTTGCAGGAGACGTGTTTGCTGGTTTGTTTTGCTCTTTAACCACATCTTTGTCACTTCCAGTATCACTGCACTGCAGCTAGACGAGGGTCAGCAGTGGCTTTTTTTGTGGAGTGACTGAATGAACAGACATGCATGACCGACACACATGAACCCACCCCCCCCCAAATAAATCCAGCGGTTTTATTTGACACCTCATAGACTTAATAGAATGGGTCTGACTAATAATAACATCTGCTGGAAATGTCAAAAGGATATAGGTACTTTTATTCATTGTATTTGGGAATGACTTTTTTCAGCCTTTATGGCACCAAACTTTACAGGGAGTGCATAAATATTAGGCAAAGTTGTATTTTTGAGGAATAATTTTATTATTGAACAACAACCATGTTCTCAATGAACCCAAAAAACTCATTAATA
>JBBPDH010000130.1:16975117-16985342 GCA_037974565.1 Clupeocharax schoutedeni
AGTTTTTATCTGATTAATCGATTAATCGAAAAAATAATCGCCCAACTAATCGATAATCAAAATAATCGTTAGTTGCATCCCTAGTATATAATATAATATATATATATTCTCTATCACTATACACTTATTAATACTTCTCCCCAAATACAGACATCACATGAGAGGATGTGAAAGGATTCAACAGACCGCTATTATTATTACGGAATAACGAGCTACAATGTTTTTGTGGGTTTCCTCTATATATAAAGTGAGAAACTGTTTTGTAAATATGAATGAGACAAAGAACAAAAAACGACATAATGTTAAACATAACGCACCAATCGCCACTGCAGGTTACAAACTAACATCTCACTGCGCTCAGAACCTAAACTTAGTGCATATATAAATATGCAGTGGCAACAAGATTCTACTGTCATTTATTCACAAAACGACAAAAGTGATTGAGGTTCTTCAGTACAGTTATTAATACAAATGATAAAGAGAAATACCAGACTAGATTTATGATTTGGAGTTGTGCTGAAACATTTCACACCCTTGTCAAATGAAAAGCAAATGTGTGAATGTTGGAATTGTTTGAAACCTCTGATCTAATGAAACAGCAGCAATATTTATCTCTGCGTTGCTCATGTGGTCCAGCTTGCAAATGTGCTTATTGTACGTACAGAACAGTTCAACCTGAGACTCAGCTTTAGATGGATTTGTTTTGAATGACCCTCGTTATTACATGGGTGGATTTGCTTTAGCCCCGGTGGCAAAGTGACCCACGGGACACACTCAGCTCTCTGTTGCTCAGGCCTAGGCGCGTGCGCCTCTGTGTGTGTGTGTGTGTGTGTGTGTGTGTGTGTGTATGACAGAAAGAGTAATAGGGTGGGTGAGGGGAAAATCAGCCATGACAGAATAACAGCATTACTTTGATGGCTCTCCCATTTGGACCAGCATGATGGAGTTTGAGTGTAAAAGTAAATAATTATATAAGGTTCTGAAAGAGTAAGTCTGGCTTAGTTAAAACTCAGCCTCCTTCAGGCTAACAGACGCGTAATGATCCCATCACTGCAGTCAACAATTAAAACGGTCAGAAACGTCAAAGGCCTGATACGCTACATACCTATTACCCTCACAACCATAGAAAAGATTTATATTGCAGAAAGCGCTCCAGTTAGTCTTTATTGGACGCATTTGCCTTTCTTTTCAGAATTGGGATTTGCTGCCGCTTCTGTTTCCCAAAGTACACCATTCACCATGCTGTAATGAAGACGAACCTGCCATTGTCATGTAAAGGCAGATGGCATGTTCAGTGGGCACGTGCATAAAGGCAGGCTGAGAGCGGGTTTTTGATGTTGTCAGATAGCTTTTAGCTACATAATGATGGATGCCTGATTGTGTCCTTCTTAGAGGAAATATAGGACATTAGAGAGAGACATGCGCTTTTAAGAGCAGGCTTTCACCAACATGCCGGTGCGGAAGAATTTTTTATCCCTTTCTTCTCTGCTTCAAAATTGTCCTGTCCTCCATACAGAAGGCATTCTCTCCTCTCTTTCTCTTTCCGCTCCTTTTCCCCTGGTCTCCTCTTCCCCTATAATTGATCTGCGTTGAAATCTCTCGGTCTTTTCTCAGGAAAATGGCTCCGCCGGCAGCAAACAGGCAAACAATCAGAATCAATTTGCCAAGAACAATACACATATGAGGAAATGGTACTGGTGAGTGTACAATGGTATAGACCAGATATACACAAGGGCACTTGCAAAAGATTAAGGAGAAATGAGAGGAAAGTAAGAGATTCTGAACTAAAACTAAAAAGAAAATATACATGTGAACGTCACCAGACTAAAGTGAACCGCATGCATTGTGTCTGTTTGTGTCCCTGACAGGGCCTAACCCGTCTGGTTAACGAAAATCTCTGTCTATATTCCACTTGTCTATATTGAGTTCCACTGACTTCAGGAGAACAACAGCGTTCATATTTCAGGAGGAAAACTGCAGGGTGTCTGGGTGGAACTGATTCATGATGATAGATGGGATAAAACACTGACCAGCAAAATCATTAGACCTCAATCCAGTTCTCAGTGTGAAATGCCAAAACACACACACACACACACACACACACACACACACACAAGTCTGGCTGTAGTTTGACCCCCGTGTAATCTTTACCTGACGCTGTTATTAAACCAGCCATTAGAGAAGAAATTATGCGTGCAGCGTTTTTGTGAGTTTATAATCCAGAGGTTTTATGCTAATCTTATTACAGACCGATGCGAACAATAGTTTTTAACAAGTGTGAAAGAGTAGGCAGGATGTCTGAGTGGTGAAAGAAGCAGGCGTTAGTCTGCTTGTATAAAGCTGCTGTTTGAAGAGAGACAAGACGTCCCGTCCCGCCTGTTACTCATTCAGTAGGTTCTGCATGGAGCGCGGCTTCGAGGCGAGCTGCACAGGGACACAGAGGGTCCGCACATTTATTTTCAGAAACATATATAGACATTTTTTGCCCTCCCTCTGAGAGTACAGTGTTTTCAGTGAGTTTTTTATTTTTATTTTTGTCAAACTGGAATGGAACTCACAAGGGTACAGAGGGTAAAATTCACTATGGTTTTTTGGGGTGCTATGGTTGTACTATGGTACCCCATGGTACTTGGGTACTACCCATAGTTTTACTATGGTTTATCCATACCACTTCATGGTAGCTGTGGTTCTACCATAGTTTACATATACATGTACCACTTCATAGTTACCCAAAAAACCATGAAAGCCATGGTTATTTAATCATAGTAAACCATGGTTAATTTTCATAAGGGAAACAGCATGCAGACTCATTACTGCCCACTGTCTCTATTGAATAACAAAAGGACAATAGGACTCCAGGATATTCCTGGGACTCTGTCTCTCTCTCACACACACACACACACACACGCACACACACACACACACACACACACACACACACACACACACACACTCCCCGACAGCATCCAGGTGACCTCCAGCTACAACAGAAAACAAAACAAAAGCCCTGTTCATGCATGCTTAGAAGCTACAGACTGACGGTCTGCCTGGATTGACAGGTGGGTCAGACAGAGGCTCTGTAGTGCCATCAGGTCATTCTCTCTGGTTTCAGCGGGTCTCTGTTTCTTATCTGCCACTCAGAGCTCCCACCTGGGGTGATTGTGCTGAGAGCTAGATTTGGTCAGATCTGTCATAAGTTATGAGGAAATTTGTAAACACATAATCTGGATTTCCACATGCATGACTCCTAAAACGTGATGGGCATGTGTGGGCTTTCAGTGATTTCTGCAACTGTTTTATTTCTGTGGCAGAATGATTAGACACCACACACATTTATCATGAATTTGTAGCACAAATTTGTAGCACAGCATGCCTTCAGAGGTCTTGTAAACTCCATGCCTTGTCAGGTCAGAGATGGTTTTGATGTTCTGACTGATATGTGTGTGTGTGTGTGTGTGTGTGTGTGTGTGTGTGTGTGTAGTTAACTTATTTTTTGTCCTAATAGAAGATATAATGTGAAAAATTTGTAGGCGTTTATAGCAAAAGCACTTTGCAGTTGTGATGTAAGTAGCTATTACCATTTGTTACTTTTCTGTTGCACTTTGCTGCATAATGAACATAGCTTTTAATGTTTATTTTTCTTTAAGGAAAGGTTATTTAAGTTTACCTTTTAATTGTGCAGCAAAACGTCTGTGTCTAATGCGCACTCAGTTAGAGGCACGTGGTTTTTATCAATTTTCCAACCGCGTCATCTAACACCAGATTTATTGTCCATATTACGAAAACCTTTCTTTACTGTTTTGAAGCATTACGCTGCTGGATGCAGAGCTAGATTACATTCACTGCCTTGGGAATTACTGAGCTGTGTATTTACCGTTGCAGTGTTCTATGGCTATACGACTATGAAATCAAATGACCAAAAAAAGAAAACCGCATTGAAGGTATTTCTATATGTAATCATTACCTTTGCCAGGCATTTCACATACACTGAGGTGAGGACCACCGGATATAGTATACTCACTCAGGCACATGGCCTTTAATTTCCTGAGCAGAGGTGCGGTGATTGTTTTCTTGAAGTACACCGGGCTCTGATATTGCGATCAAGTGGCTAGCCGCTAGCCCCAGAGAGCTCAGCGAGCTTTAAAACAGATCCACTCGGATCACCAGCGCTTGACTGCAGTGTACTGAGAGAATTCATGTGGAACAGATGGCTATTTTGTAGTCTCGGCTGCAGTTGGAAATGTTTTGCATCTTGCATTCTAAGCACTGTAGTTTGAATGAGTTCCCACAGACAGTAAAGCGTGTGCGGGGGAGAGAGTGGAGAGGCGGAGGGTGATAATCATGTGATAACCTAATGGAAATACTATTAAAAATGCAGGGCCATTAACATATGACATTTCCCAGTGTGCGTTGTATTTGATTGTGAGTATGTTTGCTAAGCTATTGTAGGGAGATCTAGAGCGAGAGTGGGGGAGGGCAAGATAGGAAGTCTATGGAAAGATAACATCTTCAGAGAAACTGTAAAAAGAGAGTGGGAGGGAGAGCGAGAGGCAGAGAGGGAGAACTTGAATTCTTGTGAAATGCATTCTTCGCTTACACATATGGTTAGGCCGCTCTCTCTCTCTCTCTCTGTGTGTGTCTATCCACTCTCGCATCATGCTATTTTCACTCTCTCCCATATCCTACAGATAACGGCGTAATGTAGCGCTAATGAGCGTCATTAGAGAATAAATATTCCTAATTCTATTACTGCCAATATCTTGCCTATTAGACTGATGAAGATAAATATAGGCATAGAACATTGAAGTTTCTTTCTTGCTATATTTCTGTATGTGTGTGTGTATGTTTGTGTTTGTGTGTGTATACGTGTATATGTGAATGTGTATATATAAGTGTGTGTGTGTGTGTGTGTGTGGTGCTAGATTCGAGGCCCTGTTTGCTGTGGGGTGATGGTTTCCACTGAGTTAGGGCCAGAGGCTGCTTAATTATTAACTGCCACCCCTCCATGCCACACTCAAATAAGAAGAGCCTGAATTAATTATTATATGCTGAGGCTCACTCGCTTGACTGATAGCTAACAATTTGTTTTGTTTACAGGAATGGTGGCCTGCTGAGATTTGGTGCATGCTGCTGCTGTGTGTGTGTGTTTATCAGTGTGTGTGTGTGTCTCCATGAGTGAGTGCAATTAGATGGCTGATTCCTGATCAGGTCACAGACTCCTGCTTACTGCTAATGAGGTCTGTGTGTGTGTGTGTGTGTGTGTGTGTGTGTGTGTGTGTGTGTGTGAGACATGGGTGAAAAGGGGTCCAGGTTTTAAATCTAAAACACATAAACATGCGTTCTATCAGACTAGCCAAAGTTTTTCTAAAGCGTGCATGGCTGTATCCTTGAAGGCTGTTTCAGCACATGCAGCAGATGCCTCCTCTGTTCTCTGATTGTTTTATGGGGAGTTGGTAGGGTGTGTTTCAGGAAAGCGGTGTAAAGGTTGATCCATAAATCTCCAAAACGCCCCTGAAATTTGGACCCGTTGCTATCGGCTCCTCGGGTTTTACAGAGGGGGAATCAAGAGGCACAGTCGGAGAGTGGAGATAAGATAAACTACAGTAAAAGAGGGCCTGTTTGCTCTTCGAAATTAAAGAAGACTGCTGCCTCACGCCCCGTGACCCATGCCATTGTCTCATAGTCCTAAACATCTTACCTTAACAGCGATGGAACAGGCTTGAACAAGCTCTTCATGGGAGCACGCCAGCAGTCAGGGCCCTGGTAAATTAGCAGCCTGGGTTAAGAGCACGATCAGCTTATGAAGCAAAAACCTGCGGCTGACCTTTAGCACATATCCTATTGTCAAAAGTTTCTGAATGTGGTGGCTCCATTAGGTCTGGTCGAGAGAATACGAGTGTGTGCGTGTATGTTGGAGAGAAAGCCCTAGCAGGTAGATAATCTGAGATCACTCAGTGACCGTGCTGTAGGTGAAACAGTGAGCTTGATTAAAGCATGTGTTGACTGTTCACCCTGTCATCTGCACTGGACTGGGATTTGGACCTGGTTACTGAAATTTGTAATCACAAGATAACGTAAGGGAATGTTATCTTAACTGTTTTTGACTTTATATGCAGTGTAAAATGGGAGGGCTAATTATTTAATGTCATAAAATGTCCTTTTAAATAGTTCTATTTCCATGAAATAGTTCAGTGTAGTGTATAAATGAGATGGTGGGCATAGATTATTTTTTTAGTATCTAGATTAATCTCACTGTAATCTTGGAATTACTCTAGATTAATCTAGATTAAAATGGCACATTTGAATTCTGCCGCAGGTCTGAAGCCCCGCCCCCAAAACCATGAAACCATATGTTTTGTAAACCATAAATATGTCTCCAAATGTTCTCCCAGATCACTTTAGTTTCATTTTGAACTCAGTTTAATATATTACCCTTAAAGAAAATATAAATATAAACCCGAGGTTTAAATACTGGAAAGTCAGGAACGAGAGAGAGACAGAGAGAATAAGAGAGAGGGAGACAGATAGACAGAGAGAAACGTTAAGGGAGAGAGAGAGAGAGAGAGAGAGAAAAAAAAGAGAGAGAGAGAGAGAGAGAAACGATCCGCAAGCTCCGGAAAAGTCACGAACGAGAGAGAGACAGAGAGAGAGCGACAGAGAGAGAGAGAGCGACAGAGAGAGAAGGAGAAACAGAGAGAGCGAGACGGGTTTGAAATGGGCGCGATGTGGAAAAATCACAAATGAGAGAGAGACAGAGAGAGACACAGACAGACAGAGAGAAAGAGAGTAAATCTGCGAGAGTAAATCAAGGTGAAAGTCATCATAGCTTGCGAGGTATAGACCCAGCTCCCAACCCAACTTTGTGAATAGATTAACGCCGATATTTTTTTATCGCGCGTTAAAGAGTCTCACATTAACGCAGCACATTAACGCCGATAACGGGCCAGCACTAGTATAAATGCTATAAAAAAATTCAAATTCTGATTCTGAAAACATACCGTTCCCTCCCCAGTTCATCCAGTTTACACCCACAAAGTCCTGAATTCATTTCTGAGTTCACTGTTGCAGTGATTTCACAAAAAATGAAACATGATCACATATCGGCCTGTTCAGCCCACAGCAATGTAGCCCTCCCTGTTCATGCGAATGGTTTAAGGAGTGGTTCAGCACTCATTAAACGCACAATAACAAAAAACGCCTGTTAGATCCAAAGGGCTTAAAGATTAGCAAACCATGCTAAAATAATTGATGTCTGCTTTTGGTACATAAAGCTGCGTACATGCCATAACTGGATCCTAGGGATTAAATTAAATCCATGAAATTTGTGGGATGTGGGTCCTTTAAAGGGTGAAATACAAGCATGTACAGATATTTATTGAGTCAAAACATGTTGTATCATGTTGAAATATAATGTTTAGCTCACATCTTATGCACAGAATAAACAACATTAGACATCCTCATTTTAATCACAGCAATGTAAACTTTTTTATTGGGGTGTTTGGTTATTATTTGTTTTAAAATGTCGGGTAAAAACAGTTGAAATGCCTACATTTGTTGAAATACACAGTGACAATTGAGCGAGGGTTTCTGAGCAAGATGTTACATAATTGGTTAAATCCCCTCACATTGGTGCGCAGTGATGTGAGCAAAAGTCACTTCCATCAAAGTGGAAGATTGGATGGGAGATGTTTTTAAATAGCATGATATGATGAACCATTCTTAATCTGATCAGAGACATGAACTAAGAAATATCAGATTTGCAGATATTTATTGGTCAGCTGTCCTTCCTTCTGTTGTTCAAGTTCTGGAGAAGCGCTGAGCTTTAGGCCTCGTTCTCACGGATGTCTGAACTAGGCGTTTTTCTGGCGTTCGTGACACCAGGTGAGCGCCTATTAAACGGCGCTCGTTTTTCTGCTCATTGAAGCAAATCAGAGCGTCCACACGGGCATTCAGCTGCGCGTTTGGATGGCATCAAATCAACGCTGCATGCAACGTTTTCTTGGCATCAAAATCCCGACGAGCGCGAGCAAAACGTCGCTATGGCGTTTACATGAGGTTCGGTTGACGTTCTGGAGGACCGAATATGTCCCATGATTTTGTACGGCAACTGCAAAAAATCAAATGTTGGACACTGATCCAGCCCGACTCGTGGAAGAAGTAGAACAGAGACCAGCGCTGTAGGACATCTCCTTAGCAGAATATAGTGACTGCTACAAAATGAACAAGGCTTGGGAGTCTGTTGATGAGCGGCTGAAAGTAATTACTGCCCCCACAGGTAAATACACGAAACTACAGATTGGGCGTCAGGCTGGCGTTAAACGGCGTCAGACTAACGCCAGTCGAACGCCTTGCTGACGTCGATCAAGCGTCGCTACCAAACGCCACAAAAACGCCTATGGCGTTCAGAGTGCGTTCATTTCGAACGTCCGTGTGGACGAGGCCTTAGGATCACTTGGTCTTGATAACACACACACACACACATACACACACAAGCACAAGCACAAGCACACACACACACACACATTCGCACAATTGTGGCCCCACCTCCCAGCCTTTATCCTCTGTGGAGATTGGGGAGTTTTGTACTGCAGGGAAATGAGATCAGATGAAGCTTTACCCATGGCTCTTAGTACGCACACACCAACTTCCATGCACACAAATGCATATGGACTAATGGATAGTTTAAGCTTTAGTGTTAAAGCATGATCATACTATGGTGGTGCTGTATTTCTTGATGCACCGCATCATTTAGCCTCCATCACAAGGTCACTAGAGCTCAAGGCCGACATGACCCCTGACAGCAGCTACCCTGAATAAACCCTGAAAAGCTACAGACACTGCGAACAAAAAGTGCATTTCAAGCACCGCTTCGCTATTCAGGCGAAGTATTCCTAATCCTGTTGTGCTGTGAATGGTTTATAAAAGCTGCTTTTAAGCTCAGATTAAGTACACCTTGTTTTCTTTTCTTTTAGTTTTTTATGAGCGCCGGAGTTCAAGTGAAAACCCAAGGTCTCCTGCAACCCTTCAGTATTTATCACCAGGTGGAGTTGTCTGGCCTCGAAGCTGTTATTTGCTTTTTTAACTGCTCTCTTCTCTTGGTTTATGTTCTTGGTAGCCTTGAGGATATTGGCCTGAGTGTGTGGTCGGGGGAGGGGCTTGGGGGTGGTAGGTGGTGGAGGAGTGCATGCCTATTTGCATTAAGGCTGCACAATATATCACTTGATAATTGTTTTTGTGATATTGGCCTTGCAGTAGAAGACAGCAATATTCATCCGTGTTTTGTTTTGTTTTGTTTGTTTTGGTGTGTACTTTTCTGTGGGTGCTGAAGTGTATTGTTACACCCCTAGTGTATGGAGAGGGCTTCAGGGCTGTAGTTCAGGCTGAAACTTCTCTACTGTGTGGTTCATCTGAATGGCTGTGATTTAAGCTGTAAATTGAGTCTGCCGCCAGTCTGTAGGAGCTCAGGCTCTGAGCAGCCCTGTGTTTAGGCTGTTGCAGGAGTCGGGCGATGCTTCAGAGTTGAGAACGGCGGGATATTTCTTCCCTAAACAAAGCAGAGAAGCTGCAGATCAGGATGGTGGTTAACGGCTGACAGCGAAACAAAGATGAGCAAGGCGAGGGGGTGGGGGAGTGTGAGGACCGAAGTGTGTGAGAGTGCATGTGTGTGTTCAAGTGGCTTATGAAATGGAATTCTTCATCTTAGCAGATAGGTAGTGCTGGCAGACTGTAACCTTGGGCCTTTGGCTGTGTGTGTGTGTGTGTGTGTGTGTGTGTGTGACTGAGGTATTGGTTATGTATGTGCAGGAAGAACACAGTGAACATACTCAATATAATACAGCCCAGAGTCTGTTGCAAGTAAAGTGGACAATTTATCTTCTATTCAAATCATCCGGTGATAAAGCAGCTATACGATTCGTCATCTTTGCGATACTGATAAAAAGCATTTTTTAAATAACTATTGGGTGATAAAACAACAGGACATCTAAAATTGAGTGAGATTTATAGGCAGCATAATCTAAATTCATAATGTGGTTCTTGAAAGATTTTCACAAGATGTATGAAAAGTAGTGCTGTCAAGCGATTAAAAATTTTGATCGAATTAATTACATGGTGTGGCGATTAATTAATCTAATTAATCGCATTTAATCTCACATACATACAGACATTACAAGAAGCAGTTTTTACCATTTATTACTGAATACAAGCCTCTACCTTAGACTACAAT
>JBBPDH010000130.1:17058855-17073836 GCA_037974565.1 Clupeocharax schoutedeni
AGACACTGAACCGCTTGAGTTTCAATACAAACAAACAGAAAACATGGGTGTTCTCAAACTTTTGACCGGTAGTGTATTTGAAATATAAAGCTGCAGTTCCGCTAGGCCAGACATGGTAATGCTACGCATTTATGATGTGTCTTTCTGTCATAGTGTAATTCATTCTGAAATATTGTGTCTTTTGCAGGAGTTTGATTAAAATTGTTAGTATGTTTTGGTAGTAATGAGAACATACAAAGAAGAGAAGCCAGCTGCCATCTACAAAAGTAACTGGTTCAAACAACCATATTAGTATGCGCAGCATGCATCTCCAGAACAATGTGATGCAATCAAACTTCAGTGGTTACTACAAATAAATGTATTAAACCAAAATGCATAGTGTTATGAGGCTAGTACCTGAAAGCTGTACTCCCCAGCAGTGCTATGTGCCTAGGAGGCACTGAATGTTCCCCCATACCCTCTGAAGAATGACCAGAAAGGTCAGGACGTAAAAGATAAGGGTGATGGCCTGAGGAGAGATGGAGGTGAAGATGGAGAGAAGCAGACACTGGTGTGGAAAACATTAATTGTAGGGTAAAAACAGCAGGATCTGAAATGTGCAGGACTTGAAAGCTGTTTCTCGAAACCAGGCAAAAATGTTTAATGGTGTGATTTCAGAAATTACACCTGTATACTTAAGTCCCACAAACGAGGCCCATTCTTCAGAAAAGCATATCAAGAAACTAGAAGAAAATGGTGTGATGTCCATAATGTAAGAGTTACTTGATGAAGAGAAGCAACAGTAAGATCATAAGGTAAGTGCAATGAGGGCTGAGATGGTGACAAACAGTCAAACTGCAGTGTGTTGAAACTGAACTGACCTTAAGAGAAAATTCAGAGTTCACCCTATTCTTGCTGGCAGACCCATCAACCAACTCAGAAATGTCCTCCTCAACCTTGTTAACCTCTGCCACGTGCCCCTGGGGACTATCCATGGAATCTCTCCCAAAATGATTCTCAAGGCTTTGGTTTTTTTCAGTGGGCTCAGCCATGAAGCTGCCACTCATCCACATGGACAGCGCTGTTTGCGACCGCTGGAACGAAGGTTGAACTGAAGGTTCTTTCACTTGTTTGGGTCCTTGGTCAGCGGTCCCCAAGGTATCAAGAGGCAGGGCTAAGTTTGAGCTAAGCATTTGTCTGTTGGGTCTGTACCAGCTTGGGTAGAGCTTGGTCTTATCATCTGATTGTACAGGAAAGTCCTGATTCTCCAAGCCACCTGCATCAATCTTCGCAAACCCTAATTCTGGCTGATCCTTTTAGGTGGTGACGAGAAATAAGACATAGCATGCAAAGGTGTAACAGATTATGGGACTGTTGCAACAACAAATACACTATATGTATAAAAGTGTTGGGACACACCTGTTTTCAGGTTTTGGGTTAGACCCCTTAATTCTAGTGAAAGATCTTAATGCTTCAGCAGACCAAGACATTTTGAACAACACCATACTTCCAACTTTGTGGACCCAGTTTGGGGAAGAACCTTTTCTATTCCAGCATAACTGTCCATACAAAGCAAGCTCCATAAATACATGCTGGAGGAGTTCAGTGTGGAAGAACTGGACTGGCCACACAGAGCCCTGACCTCAACCCCATCCAGCACCTTTGGGAGGAACTGGAACGGAGAGTGTGATCCAGACCTTCTCGTCCAACACCAGTGTCTGACCTCATAAATGCTCTACAGACTGAATGGACACAAATTCCCACAGAATCTCCAATATCTTCTGAAAAGCCTTCTGAGAAGAGTGAAACCTGTTATAGCTGCAAACTGGGCAGCAACTCCATACTCAAGTCTGTATATTTGAATGCGATGTCATTAAAGTCCCTGTTGGTGTAATGGCCAGGTGTCCCAATACTTTTGTTCATGTAATGTATTTGATTACATTCCGTCTAATCACAGTAAATTAATTCCTCCTAATAATGCATTATAAAGCTAAAAGGTATAAGGAGTTACCTGTGTGGTGCTCATCCCGCCTTTATCACATTGGACATCGTTTTGTGTTTCTGCTTGTGTCTCAATATTCTCGCTTGTCTCAGACATAACAGTCTTGATCTCCAAGGCTTCCAACTTCAGGTCCTGATCTGGCACTGGATCATCTACTGGATCGTGCACTGGTTCAGGTTCGGGTTCAGGTTCCATTTCAGGTTCTGGCTCTAGCTCAGATTCTGATTCTGGTTCTGGCTCCTCCAGAATCTCCTCAACCTCCTCTTCGGCTGCAGAGTAACCAACAACGATATTATCAGTTGAACTGCTTGCCTTGAACTACATGCATATTCCTGACCGTTCATGCCTCACGTTGCAGGAAATCCAGCTGGTAGAGAACTCTCTCCTCGGCATCAAAATCCGCTTTATAATGATCCAAGTTTTCATAACCAGGTTCTAAAGTCTCTGTGGGGGCACATTTTGTTGCTTCACGCACCCTTTGGGGAGAAAAAAATCAGTTTACTGTGGTGTAAAAGTCAGAGAACTGTAGGAAAAAGGATGATTAAAGTGCAACTGACATACATCCGCTCAGTCACACACAAGCAGACACTTACTTTTCGATAAGGCTTTTTGAAGCCTACAAGAGAGTGGAAAACATACCTTCAAGATTACCTTCAAAAAACATAATAATAAATCAGTGATGCTTTCTTTAACAGTCCCCTAAGTTCTACGTAGATATTTACAGAGTAACTCCCAGTGAATTAGTGGTGTTAATCAAAGATGAGGCAGAAACCAAAACAACAGTGATGAGTTCCAGTTTAACTATGTTGCACTAAAATGATTCTGCATATTGATTCTGTGACTCCAAAATATTGTGTAATTATTTTGGATGAAATGGCAATAAGTTTTTTTTGTTTAATTTTACACAGCTCTTTGGAGTTTGTTGTTCACATTTATCCAGTTTTGCGTTTTGGCACTTTCCACTTTGACATCATGATATTCAAAACATGGAGCTGGTTAATGCCTCAAATTTAAGGGATGGTAAAAGAAAGAAATCTAAATTTAGATCTAGGAATCTAGAATTTGAATCAGTGCACCTGCAGAAATGCAGCCATCTCTGAGTCCTCGATGGCATTCGAAGCTGTCTGCATCAATTTGGAATTGGTCTCAACGTGCTCACTGTAGGTTTGGACCAGGTCTCGGGCCCAGCCGCTCTTTTCATCCTGCTCATATGTGATCTGCTGTACCATGATGTTACGCCTCTCTTCCAGGATGGCAGACATACGATCAAACTTCTCACTCAGTATCTGTTTCTGGTTTTTGCCGTTCTCCTGTTAGGGATTGCATTCATTATTACAGCACAGTCATGCAGCTTACACTGAAAGAAGGAATGGTTTGAAGATCTAATGAAGTACAGACATGATTTTTGTAAAATGTGAATGGTGTGACTTAATTCCCCTGAAGTCCAAACCTCAATATTCTTACAGATCTCCTCCAGATCATTTATGCAAGCTTGGATGCGTTCATTAGTGGCAACCAGGGATCCAAGCTCGTCACTGAGTTCAGACTATAAAATGAAAACAGGGAACAGTTCTTTCTTTAGTAACGTCCACAAGGGTTTAGAAGACATACATGCCTTCTAAATATAGATTTATTTATTTGTCTTCCTGCCCAAACAGTTCTAGAGTTAGCAGAATCTTTTCTACTGGGTCTATTTTACCTTCTGTTGCTGGTATACTTCAGGTAGTGGGGCCACGTTGCATGTACTGTGTGCCCCAAACACTTTACACAGTGAACAGGTGGGCAACTGGCAAGTAATGCAGTAAATGTTGAGTTTTTCACCTTCATGCTCCTCACACACTAACTGTGCCAGTGGTTTTGGTGGTGGCCGAGAGCTGGAGACACATGAAATTACTACAAAACAATGGTTTTCAAAAGCTTCAAAGATTTAAAACACAAAATGTTGCCTTCACAGTATAAACAAACAGTGTAGGCCTCAACGCCCACCAACGCCTCTTTAGACATAATTTGACCAAGGCATGGGGTACCATGTCCCATTTCTGACCTTGCAGACTCTTGCTTGTAGACATCAATGATGTTTTCAACTAGTATGTTTCGCTGAAGCCCATAAACGCCATGACGGTCCAAAACCACTTCGTGTCGGCAGGATGGACAGCGAAAGCGACCTCCAATCCCAACCTGGAACAGAGACGGCTGCAATCTCTTACTAAGTATGCTGTCCTTTAGAGAACAACTGTTAGTTCTGCTTTGAGCAAGACCTGATTTGAGAGACTTTTGATTAAATGAAGACACTTATCCCTGTTTTGGTGGATTGGTTGTCATAACTACTAGGTAGAACCAGTGACCGTGTGCACTTGACCATGCCAGAGCCAATTTGAAGATGAGTGACCTCTGGTCCAGGGCAGGATAATCTTACCCTTGACCATCAGCTGCTTCTGATTTAGTTTCTGTTGCTAAGGGAAGATGTAAAACTTAATTATGCAGAAATTCCCTAGAGTTCCGTCTTCTTTTCTGACTCACCGCTGATATGGAAAAAATGAGCCCACTCTGATAAATAATTGTGTCTCATCGGTGTCAATATGGATTTCGCACAAAGACGGATAACTTGCAGTTGCTTCTTCTCTCTCTCTGAGGTACAGAAAGGGTGAACAGGAGACCATGATGTGCGTTGAGTGAAATGGGCACAGTGGATGTCCTGAAATAGTCATGCTCTTTAAAAGGCTTCAGCAGCTGAGACATATGCGTCGAGGGGAAATCAGAATCCCTGCCTGGAGCAGAGGTGCCCGATGTCACTCCTGGAAGGCCATGACACCACAAAGTGGTGTTTCTGTTTAGTACTTGCCTTTCCTGCTGTTTAGTACTTGTTTCAATCCAAAATCATAAGCCAATGAAGTAGAACACTTATGTTAGAGCAGGAAAACAATGGGCAAGTTTCCAAGACAAAGATTAATTCTAGTCTTTGACTACATTTTTCCTGCCACAGAGAATTTTAAGATGATTTTAAGCCTGGCCAGGATCCGGCTTTGACTCTGGATGGGAAACGGACTCTGTATATCAGAGAAAAGATGCTTTAAACCCTTAAAAACGAAAGCTTCTCTTACAATCAGATCCTTTATATATTGGTTTCATAACAGGTGATGAAGACTTTATAATATGTCTATAAAATTAATAGTCAAATAATCAGGCTGCAGGTTAAATGGAAATAGAATAAGACACTAGTTAACATCATGGTCTTCTTAGGTCTGCATGACCATTCTTACTACACTATTGTAGGCTGTTTGGGATTAATTTAGCTTCCCTAAGAATTAACAGTTTTTTGGAGCAGCATGTCAGTTATAACCCTTGAAATGTATAGTACCCCGGGGACCACTGGCCCCTCTCCTGACGTCCCTACTTGAGTTACAAATAATGCTAAAAATGACAACACAGTAATCAGAGGAATAAGTGAAGATGCAGATACAGAACCACAGGGTGAGATGGGTTGAAGTTTTCTGAACCTGTCAATCACACAGACAACGACACATTCACATTCTTAACCTTAACGCTGATCATGTTGAGCTGAGGACCTTATGTGTGCAAGAGTACCAACAAAATGAGGATTTTAGAGTGAGATGAAAATAGTGCCGAGGGCTATATGTCGGTCTTAGAGGCTTCACACATAGATCAATCGGCCCATTGTCTGTCCCGCGAGAGATTAGTCCGGTAACAGCTCAAAGGGAAAAATGTAGGGCATCCACTATATTTACTCCCAAGTGTCCTCACACCTGTTTGGGATCTGCAAATTTACTCCAGCGGTAGTCTGCCGTTTTGACATGTGCGTCCGCACACATGGTACGGCTTCATAAATACGCTGCAACATACACTGTGTCTTTGTGGAATTCCTTATACACGCACATTTGCACATATTCTTCCTAAAAAGGCTTAAACTTACATGGGAGGTCCAAAGAGAATCTTGCACTGAACGTACAGTACTGTGCAAAAGTTTTAGGCACCTAAAATTAGGACAGTAAGTGCTTATCGGATCTGAAAAACATGAATGAATCCAAAAGAAGTGATTTATGTTGGTAAATGTGTTAAGCATTTCCACACATTTCCTAGTGGAAGCCCAGAATTATTTGTGGACATTCATGCCATGGATTGGGGCATTGTTAGGTCTGGGCATCTCAGTAACAACAACAGCATCAATAATAATAATAATAAATGATGATGATAATAATAATAATAATAATAATAATAATAATAAAAAAATCAGGGTAAACTATTAGAATGATCTAAATTATCTAAATAATAATAATAATAATAATAATAATAATAATAATAATAATAATAATAATAATAAATGAGGATAATGATAATAAATAATAATAATAATAATAATGATAATTATTATTATTATTATTTAGATAATTTAGATCATTCTAATGGCTGACCCTGATTTCGCAGACATGTGTTTTGATGTGTTGATGTGCCAAGGACTTTACACAGTACTGCATGTCGAAGTGATGATCAGCTATCTTGTGACAACTGCCTCAGCGAGCAAAGTTGGATCTCAGGTAAACACTCATAATACACTGTGTACCGGAGATGTGCTCACTCTCGCATCATCCAGAAACTGACTTTTGACTAGGATAACTTTTGACTCCAGTCATCATTAGACAGATCCATCATTAGGCAGAGGTGGAGAATAACTTACTCCAGTTATTTCCACTTCTATCTAGAAATAAATGTATAAATGACTTCAATATATTATTTATACGTTTCCACTTTAGCCATTCACACTTCCTGACATCTCTGACATTCACAGTCATGCCCTCTTACTGAACAGAGGCACCTGCTGGAGAAACAACGTACCCTGTAGAGTTCGTTGGCGCATTTGCGGCAAAGGTTGTGCTGGCAGGGCAGGATGACCACAGGTTTGGTGAAGACCTCCAGGCAGATAGGGCAGATGAGCTGCTTCTCTAGTGTGTCCAGTGATGTGTCCCTGTGTAAGGAGCTCAGATCCAGAGGAAGAGACATGATGGTACCTTCCCACTGTTCTAAAACTCAGTGTGAAGAAAAATGCAGGCCTGTGTGCTGCTAAATCTACTCAATCTCTTCAGAAATCGAGGAACCATTCTTGGCATTCACATCCATGTTTCTGACCACTCTCTTCTCTTTCATTTGCTTCTCTGTTGCTCTGCCCCCTTCTTCTACTGTGCTGTTCCAGGGCACTTTAGCGCCGAGGGTCGAGCTGCAGAAGTGTGTGTGGATATGTGCAGAGGTGTCTCATTACTGGCCCCCTCCTGACTCCGTCCCCCATAAGTCAGCTTTGACCTTATCCAGCAGGCCGAATGCTGGCAAATTTCTCTCCTGTTACACCAATCATTTTTATCCACAGCTCAAACCAGGACGTCACAGCATGCAGAAAACAGGCTTAGTGTTCATAGGCAAGTTCAAATCCCTCTATGCATTACATGTGTGAGCAGTAGAATGTGCAGTCTAACAGGCAGCAGAGCATTTTTATGGTGGTGGCAGCGTAGTGGGTAGGATACTTGCCTCTAGACCAAGAGGTCATGGGTTCAAATGCTAACCACCAATGAGTTCCTGAGCAAGACCCTTAACCCCAAGTTGCTCCAGGGAGACTGACCCCTGTAGTTAGGGTTTGGAAGTCGCTTTGGATAAAAAGCATCTGATGAAATGCCGTAAATGTAAAATGTAAATTTTCACAAGACTGCCGCCTGTCCAACACCTATATTTTATATAAATAATCACTACACTAACAGCTTGCTATATATCTCCACTGTAATTATAAGTTGTTAGACCAAACAAACAGACTAACATTTTATTTTATTACTACTTTTGGCATCATTTGAACTCTTACATAACACTGAGATATAAAGCAGATCTCATATGCAAGACAATGTCCATTCATATAATAGTGATACTATTATACTATTACTATAACAAACTGTTACAACATTAAGCACTACTGTCATTAAGGATAAGATATGGATATTATGCAGCAGGGTTCAAGCAAAGTGTGGGTGCTGTATTTGCCATTTGATTTTAATACTAATTTGCCATTTGATATTATACTAATAGTATAATAATGCATCATGATTTCTGTGTATGCATTATAGTTTATGCCTCTTGATTTTATGTATGATTGTAGCAGCTGAACTATCTTTAAACCTCTTCTTGAGAAACCTGGCCTATATCTAAATCAGCCTTTCACAATTCTATAAGACTGAAGCAGTCTTCTAATATTTGGTTGTTTATTTGGATTTGTTTTTTAAAAATATATAGAATTTTACTGGAATAAAGCCCACATACCGCTGAGCATTTTACACAATGTTTGACTGCCAAAGACATCTACATGGTGCTGATAGGTCAAAACACTTGATTATGATCACTCAGAACATCAAAAACATTAAACAGCTTTGACTTACCAAGGCATAGACTTTTCAAGACCTCTAACAGTGCCCTGTTGCATGGGCATGAGCAGCAGATCTTTTGGATATGACTGATTGCTCCAGCACATCCCACAGATGCTCAATTGAGCTGAGATCTGGGGAATCTGAAGATCGTGTTGTTCAAGGCCTTTCTGAACAGTGTGGCAAGGCAATCAATCCTGCTGAAAGAGGCCACTGCCATGAATACGAGTAATTGGGCAATGCTTGGGTCGGTGGGATGTATTAAACTGAGTGCCAAGACCGTACAGAACATCAACACTCCGTCTATAGCTGGTCTTTTCCCTTAGGTCCTCTTGGTGCAATCGCCTCAGTGATTCTGGATTTGTACCACAGTAACCCTTTTATCAGTTCAGACCCAATGGGACAGGCTTTACTGCCATCAGGAAATCAATGAGCCTTGGAATCCCAACAGTGAAGTTGGAGCAGCTGGTGGCCTGTGGTTAGGAGATCACAAGGTAATGGGTTTGAATCCCAGGACTGCCAGGGTCACCAGTGAGGTACCCTTGAGCAAGGTATCGTCCCCACACACTGCTCGATGAGCACTGTGCTGGTGGAAGCCCACTGCTTCACTTGGTGAACGGTTTAAGTGCACCACGCTGTGGTGTGTTAATGTGTGACTGTTTGGGGCCACTTTAATTTGAGTAGTCATAATGTCATCAACATAATGTACACCTGATTCTCTATATTATGTGCATTTTTTTAACTTATGTTATTTTGTATTGGACCTTCGCTGATGTAACAACTACATTTATACTAGTGACTAACAGCCTCTTATTTCTACTATAACCAGAAGGACATGTGTGGATTCCATTAAAATGTGAACAGCTTAAAGAAACGATTTTTGATACAAAAACACATGACAAAACAATCAGTGAACTTTAGAACATTTATTTTATAACAGCAAGATAACTTACCCATCAACTTCTCCCTCACACACATTATTCATGCTACATCGGGAAAAAACATTGACTGAACTCAGACATATCCAGACAGTGCAAAAGAATTCAGCCAATCAGACGAATGGCCACCTCCGCTTACACATTGTTTCAACTAGTCGTTTATTAAAAACATAAGAAAATAAATTAAATAAAATAATCATATTACTGTATTACTATTTTGCCACTCTTACCAAACATTTGGTGGTGATCTTTCAAAATATCGCTTTTACACAGACAACTTTCACCATTAGAATAAATTAAAACTAGCAAAAGACTTCGAGGAAATATACAGTATACAAAAATAAGAGTGAAGAGCGGACAGCCTCTGGTATCCAGAACATGTAGATGTGATAGGTCATTACTGTACCCTCATACTGTAAGATTAGGAGTGGTTTTGTTTTATAGGTCACACTGATTGTAGACGAAATAATTAGTCTTCCCTCTAAATAATATATTTTTTAAAAAGCCAGAAGAGAAACAAACAGTAGTGATATGGAAACCTACACATTTAAAATCTAAACATTTTCACTTGGCTACACAAAAAAGGTCTCAATTCAATTCTATACTCCTCATACACACATACAAGCTCCCTTTAGAGTGTTATTCCATGTGCATGGACATGCGGATACACGTGCACATGAGGGCAACGCAAGAAAACAGACGGCTGAAGCTAGGTGAATAATCCAAATATAATTTCGATTTGAAAGTGTTTTTCTTCCATAGAGCAACACACAAACACACCTCCTTCACCTCTTTCTTCAGGTAGCATCTCAAAACGACATGCTAAAGTTTTCTCTTCACAACTAACACACTGGAGACAGAAAACACTGGCGAAGTTTGAGACAATTCATTTGCAGAGACAGGAGAAAGGCAGGGACTGAAGCATCGACTCTAGAGAAGAGTAATGATAATACTGTTCACGTATATTCACGTACCACTGACTTCTGATTATCTTACGCAATAACCGAACAGCATATCTGCTCTATAATTAGCTACAAACTAAACGTTACAGCAAAGCAAATCTTTCTATGCCATCACTATCAGAACAAAGACCTCTTCGTTTTGGACCACTTGTAATAATCCAAAATGGCTTAAAGCTAATTCAACTTGATGGCTAGGAACAATTTTTCCTTGCGCTGTGAAGTTACTTTTTTGGACATCCGAGGTTTTGTTCTGTCAGCGACATGCGAACCTTTAAATGGGTACTCTCTATCAGAGAATAATCTTCTAACGGGTCAATAAGTTAATTTAACAGGTTAATTAATTAATTTTAACAAGCTTAATATTTTACAGCATAGGTAACGAGGCATGGAAACATTAACGTTTAGTGCCTGTGCCTGCAGAAGTACAGGATGGCTCTGTTTTTCTATATCATTCTATACAGAATGGACACAATGCCTTGGTGCCCCAACACTGCAAAACGCCACACCGCTGAACAATATCCAAAGAATGACAGAATTATAGCCTCCTAAAACATAGACAACAAAAACACCTACATTTAAAAACTACTCTTGACCACACTGCACCGTGTTCCTTTTATGAAAAATGCTCATACACGTCGGTAAGACTATGGACCGTTCCTGTCAAAAGCACAATGTTAGGGCACCTGATGTATGCTATAACTTGCTCAAGTGGGTTATCAGCGAGGCGCCGGGTTGTGTTCCCCTAGGCTTTAGAATATGCCTCATAGTGGTGTGAAAATAGCAACAGCTGGCTGGCACTGACTCCACTGGCTACAGAGAGAAAAGTGATACAGTACACTGGCACCTGTATGTTGTTATACATAAAACAGACAAAGGATTCTAAAGAACAAACAACAAAACACTTGGTTTGCCCCTGCTATGTACAGATGTCTGGGACTGCACATCAATATACCCGCTTATTGCAAAGTCACTTTAAAATCCCATGACAATAAAAACTGAAAAGTGAGTTCAACATTATATCTGGTATTTTAGTGTGGTGGAAATTTGGGTCCCGGTAAAAGAAACTAGGCTCGTTGTCCAAATGCACCATGTCGTACACTGTTGTGTACCTATTCGAGAATAATGCATAGCTCAAACACGATCTCAATCAACATCATGATACAATTGCTAAAACAAGACTAAGAGGGCTCTCTGGAAAACTCCATATCAGAAAGAGTGCCACACAGGCTAGGAATTACACTAGGTTCGGGAGTGCTAAAAAGGCAAAAGAAATAGAAAACCTTGTTTCTTTGTCTGTGCAGAGGCATGCCTGAGCTTTTAGAGCTTTCACATTTCATAGCAGAGATCAGTAATAGAGACCCGTCTACTCGCTCAGCCCCTCGTTTTCTTTCTCTCCATCACTCACACGGCATCCATTGCACAGGGTGTAAAGGACAGCTCCCTCTGCTATCCCGGTGGTCCCAAAGGAGAGTGAGGGGAGATGAGGTCGAGGAGAAGGCTCTAGAAGGCTCTAGTTGAATCCAGTGTCGGTCCGGTAGCTTGTGTGGTGACTTTCTGATGTCAGTTGAGTGGTCTCTGTGGCGGAGGAGGGCTGCACCATGATCGGGTCACCGTCTGCTTATTAAACATAAATATGAACACATGCACAAGCACAGGGTTTCATAATCTGTTAGACTACAGACTGCTTAATGAAACTTAGTAGAAGCAGTGTGTTGTTCAACATGGAGCAGAATTCAAGCACCCCTACAAACGTGAAGAGGGTCTGCAAAGGTCCCAGCCACAAAATACATTTGATACTTTTTAAACATGCACAAATAGCATACATATTTCTGTAATCCCAAGTTAAATTTCCAACAATTAAGTCTTTGAGCAAAAAATAGTTGTTTTATGTTCAGTGCTGTAAGTCTGCACTAAGTCTAATGTCCTTCTAGAGTTGCTGCTTTCTGCCGCATTCTTTCGTGACACCATGAGCATACTGCTAGCTACTTTGTCTGAAGAGACGTTATCTTTTGTGGTCTGAAGAGGTTTGATGTGCTTGCTAGCACATTTTTGATGGTAAATTGATCATTTCTTTCCTTTACCTTTGTCAAGTCCCTAATGATCAATTTGAGTGCACACATTTTGTGGACTCACCTCTTTCATCAGACTGCATCTGGGCTTCCAGGTCTTCAGGAGACACATAAAATTCGGGCTCGTGGTCCATGGGGGGCCGTGGCTTGCACTTTCCACAGCAGCAGTTACAGCAGCAGCAAAGACAGCAACAGCAATAACAGCCTGTGGCAACACCGCAGAAGATAAACAATGCCTAGAGAGAAAAGAGAGAAAAAAGAGAGAGAGAGAGAGAGAGAGAGAGATATTTAGTCACATTTTTCAAAAATGAAGGTCAAACGGTTCCAGAACAATATTTGCAGAGTTGCAGGGTGCACAGCCCACCTCTTTTAGGGAATACCTATGAAGGAGTATACATGGTCTAAAACAATGTTCAGGTAGGTGATACAGGTCAAACATGTATCCGCATAAATGCCAGGACCCAATATGGCCCAGCAAAACACTGCACAGAGCATCACACTACCTGTGCTGGCTTCTCCATAGAGCATCCTACAGCCATCTCTTTCCTTGGTAAGCGACAAGCACACACATGTAAAAGGAAATATCCCTCAAGAGCTGGCTTTTTGAAGATGCTCTGACCCAGTTATTCACAACTTGACCCTTATCAAAGTCGCTCAGATTTGTATAAATAAAAATAAATGAAATACAATGTAATTAGTTTATTCATGCTAGTACTCCAAAGTGTGCTATTGCATTTCTAAATAACCATAGTCATGTATAGCCCTATAACTCTTGCGAATTTTTGCTCTTAGAGTGATCACACCCTTTTTTAGTTAACCAAGTTTTACTAAGTGTAAAGAATAGTGTATAATATTGCCGTACAATAGTCTTGTTGAAACTTTAACTAATTTAAATTAAAATAACATTTGACAAAGTCACAAGTAAACAAGGCAATGCAATATGTTTTTTGCCCTTTCTCCAAGCCAAAAAGAAATGGCTACTTTCTTATTCTGGCTTTAACATTAACCTACTTAATCACAAGTGTTGTTACTCTTAAAAGCGTTTAAATCTACATGTCTATCTGTGCATAGACACTCACCTTGGCCCACCAGCTGGAGAGCACAAAGTATGTGTTGACGTTCTCCTCTCCAAACTGCTCAGCCACATAGAGGCCAAGAGAGCCGTACTGGTCGTAAATGTTGCGTTTTGTGGGATCGGAGAGGATGGCGTGAGCATTATTGATCTCTTTGAATTTCTCTGCTGCTTCTGGGTTGTCAGGGTTCTTGTCTGGATGAAACTTCAGAGCTAGTTTCCTATGACATGACAAGAGATGCAAAATGAGATTCAGTGTGTCAGAACATGCCATTCGAGACAAACTTTCTTAGTGAGAACTGCAGCAATGATGGGAATCAGACGTGTGAAGTGTTCAAAGGTTCACAGAAAACTGGAATGTTTATTAATGTGTTAAATGACACCATAGACATTCTTCTGTGATAGATTTAGGTAAAACACTGACCTACACAACATGGACAAAAGTATTGGGACATACCTCTTAATTATTGAATTCAGGTGTTTCAATCATATCCATTGACAGGTGTATAAAATAAAACACCTAGCCTAGCAATGTTTAAAACATTCGTGAAACAAAATGTGTCATGCTAATGAGCTCAGTAACTCCATGCCATCAAGTGTGTTACTGTGAAAGAATGTGACCTTTATTTCTGCTGGATATTCCACAGTGGTATTTTTGGTAAGTGGACGCATTTAGGAACAACAGCAACCCAGTCATGAAGTGGAAGATCACGTAAACTCAGAGCAGGGTCCATGACTGCTAAAGTCTATGATGCGTGAAAGTCACTAATGTCTTGATGATTCCACTGCTAAAGAGTTGCATATGGCGTATGTATGTTTGAAAGTACATGGGTACAGGTTAGCAAAGTACATACAGGTGAAAAGGTGCAGCCTATAAGCTCCTTCTTCTCTTTTCCTCATTCACATGACAATACCCTCATAACTTTATTCATTCATTTTCTGTAACTGCTTAATCCTTACTAGGGTCCCTCATACCCATCATCTCTAAATACATTAACTGGGTATAATCAGTCAAGAATTTAATTATTGCTGCCCTCTGGTGGACTGAATTTCCAATCAATTGTGGTGTACACAGGTTTAAACAGGTTCAAGTGGAATACCAAAATAATGAAGGCACCAAAATGGCAACTGCAAATTACACACAGACACTCATATCTTCACATTTCTTACCGATAGCACTTTTTAATGTCCTCTGGTGAGGCAGTCTTTGCGACACCCAGGGCCTGGTACAGTGTTTCTCCTGACGTGGAGAGAGAGCGCTGTCTTTGCTGATCCGCCATTACTCACACAGACACGCATGCACTCACTCACACACCACACACCCCAGCCTGTTAGAGAAAGACAGAAGATATGTGCTCAGTGTATCCATGTTTTTATTGGCTGCTATAAACACATACACACATGCATATTTATTTTAATTACACGCACAAACATAATTCTTATATTTTATTTTATACATAATGTTTAGGGTAGGGCTGCAACAACTAATCGATAAAATCGATAATAATCGATAATGAAATTCGTTGTCAACGAATGCCGTTATCGA
>JBBPDH010000130.1:17094832-17105198 GCA_037974565.1 Clupeocharax schoutedeni
ACGGCATTCGTTGACAACGAATTTCATTATCGATTATTATCGATTTTATCGATTAGTTGTTGCAGCCCTAATATATACAACAAAATACAAAGTGTGTGTGTGTTTTTTTCACTCATTTTGTTTCTAGTTTGTGGGCTAAATTAGTGATGTGCTGTATCACATGACCGTACTTGTTCTTCAAAATAAAAGGTTTTATAATCAATGAATGAATTAAAATATTGCCCGGTGGTTGGGGACCTCTGGTCTAGACAGCTGAAAAGGTTGAACACTGTGTATTGAGAGAGATATTGAATGCTGAATGATTTTCTTTTATTGATCTAGTCACACAGATGAATAGATTTATGTAAGGAACATTTTAATAGTGATTTTAACATGAGCACACCTGGAGAGAGAAACAAACATTTTCCACTCTTGTAAAAAAAAAAAATACGAGAGGTTATGCTTAATCTTAAGTGATCTTAATCCATCTCACACTTTCTGTCTCTTTCTCTCTCTGTCTCTCTTTCTCTCTCTGTCTGTCTCTCTTTCTCTCTCTCTCTGTCTGTCTGTCTCTCGCTCTCTCTCTCTCTCTCTCTCTCTCTCTCTCTCTCTCTCTCTGTCTCTCTTTCTCTCACTGTCTGTCTGTCTCTCGCTCTTTCTCTCTCTCTCTCTCTCTGTCTGTCTCTCTTTCTCTCTCTCTCATTGGCTGTCCATCAGTGCGGTCATTGTTACACACCTGTGCACTGCAAGCACCTTCTTCACCCTGTTGTCATGGCTACCGACTTTCTTCAAGGACACCTTCCCTGATTCCAAGGTAAGCTGTGGGTAAACTGTGATGCCCTGAGGGGAGATAACGCGGCATGAGTTGGAATAGTAGCTGAGACCTATCTTTGTTCTGCACACAGTGCTAAATGTCTCTGGCATGATTCACCAGCCCTATACTGTCCAAAAACCTTCTGAAAACAAATTCTGCAACAATTATTCAAATTGCCCTACCCTAATACACTATATGGACAAAGATATTGGGACCCATCTGTTTTTCAGGGTTTGGGCTAGGCCCTTACCTCCAGTGAAGATTAATCTTAATGTTTCAGCAGATCAGCACCATGCTTCCAACGTTGTGGGCACAGTTTGGGCAAGAAACCTTTTTTTATCATGACATTGTTGCTAAAATAGAGCTGTTCGCTCAGATTTTTATCTGGTAGTAAACGTGAACTCTCTGAGTCAGCGTGTCTTTAATTTTTTACCTTATGTGCACCATGTATGACCACTTTTACTCTAAGAGATGGTAGAATACATTTCCTGAGTAAAGTGATTACAGTAAAGTTCTCTGCTGTCTGTTCCTGCTCTAGTAGGGTTGGGGTTGGGGTTAGGGTTAGGGTTAGAGGGGTTAAAGTAAAAATAGTATAACGCGATACATATAAAATACAATTTTTTGTAGTGTTTTTTCATGCTGATTTCAAACCTGTGATTAGTTTTTCCCGCATGTACAGTTTTAGTGATCAAGCTAGTTATATACTGCATGATAGTTGGTATAATTAGTATATAACTGACTGACACTGATCATTGTATCTATGCCACAGTGTGGCCTGTCTGACTTCACACTGACATTATTGAAACAGTTCTTGATTGGTGTCTGTGCTTTAATAAAAATCGCATGCAAGTCTATTACAAATGTAATATTACTCATTCAAAAAGTTCATGTGATTGAAAAAAACTGAAAGCAGATCTGAAATCAGCATGAAAACTGGTTTAGAAAAAAAGTGTGTTGTGGGTTTTTTTTTTTGGTTTTTTTTTGGACCTGTGTTCATAATAAAACATTCAGCTGGTCTATTGTTTTTCATGTTTTAACTTCTGTTCTCATATGTTTTTAATTCTTTTTTGTATTTTTAGTTTGTAAAACACTTTAAATGCTATATAAAAGCTTACCTTGCCTTGCTTTAACTCAGACAGTCTCCATGATATATTCTGTGTGAGCCTTCCTGAAAGAACCCTCAGGGTGTACTCAAGTGTAAAAATGGGCAAACTATCAGTTTAACCCCTGAGATAGAAGACATGGAGGGTCAGAAATTTTATAGTGTCCTTTTAGTTAGATTCCAGCAGAGGGCCCCATCACATCAGTGCTCATGAATAAGACCTAGTGGTTCCATAGTGTTCTGCATCTTTCTTGTGTTATTTAAGATTAGTGATTTTATCGACCAAATACTGTTGTAATTCATTTAATAGGACCATTTTCTAACGTCTGCGGAGCCCAGGCTGTTTCTTTTACTCTGCCCTTAAGGCTGATATATGTGTAAGTGGTCCCTATTACTGTGGCATGAATAGGTGAGCTAAACAGCTGCAGGCTAGATGGGAGATTGTGTGTGTTCACTGATAAGAATGTGCCGTTTAAAGTGTGTGTACTGCTCTTGCTCCCCATGTCCCCTGTTTCATCATTAATCTAAAATGTGTGTGTGTGTCTGTGTGTGCTTGTTTGTGTGTCTAGGGTTGGGTGTTTAATGTGATTCCGTGGTTTGTGGCCATTCCCTCCTCACTGTTAAGCGGCTGCCTGTCCGATCATCTCATCAGTCAGGGTATGAGACCACACACACACACACACACACACACACACACACACACACACACACACACCAGTGCCATGTGTCATTAGCAGAAGATCAGCACAATTTGTTTGCATAATTCCTTCTGTGCTTTGTCAGTGTTATGGCTTGTAATTCGCATTAATTATGTGGCACACATTGTTCAGCTGACTGTGGGCTTTTTCTCTAATTTGAGCGTTTGCTTGACTTTTATTGTGCTGTGACTTTAATGGTCCCATAAAGCTTAAAAACATGCTTTTCTCCGTGTCATTGACATATCCTTGCTCTCTCTGTCTCTCCGTGTGTCTGTAGGTTTTGATACTGCTTCAGTGAGGAAGCTAATGCAGGTATTCCTCCTACATTGTCATAAATATGAATCTCACATGCTGTCCTGAAAACAGCAGCCATCTTGGTGTTTGACTGTCCTTTTTTTTCCCCTCAGTTTTTTTCTATGGGTGTATCCAGTGTGTTTACTTTGTTGTTGTGCGGAACCACCACTTTCCCCATGGCTGTGGCTTTTGTCTCTGCTACTATGGGTCTCACCACCTTCAGCCACAGGTATACCTGCTCTTCTGTTTACACTATTAACACTATTAGTTATACATAATAACAATAATAATAATTTACACTTCTTATAACACTATTAGCAGTTCTTATATGAATATTTAACTTCAGAACGCGAATGGGTTTGGTTTTGTAATGTAATTCTCTTTGTCTCTGCAGTGGTGTGTCAGTGAATGTACAGGATCTTGCACCATCCTGTGCTGGAGCCCTTTTTGGTGTGTAGTACTTTCTCAGTCTTTAATGAAAGCTGACAAGTGCGAGCATGGCGTGTTTTAATAAAGTCTTCGTTTGTGTCCTATAGGTGTGATGAATACCTGTGGTGCATTTACAGGTAAAAACTGATCTGTGGTTAAATGTGGGCTATATGACCGTGTCACAACACTTTTGTTTCCGAGACTGTCTGGGTCTTCAGTATTGCTTAAAAACTAAACTGTGTATTTTGTAAAAACAATATTTTAATACAATTATACATCAGTAATCGATCTTGCAAACTATGCCTAGTAATTTTAAAAACAATTAGTATATGTAGCTGTTTAGATATAATCTTTCCATCAGGAGCTTCTTAAATAGTGTACTTTATTGCATTCAGGTTTGATTAGATTGCATTAGTCTTAGTAGATGTGGCACTACTGATTTGCTGGTGCATTTTGACCATTTCATCTTAAAGTCATGGTGAAAATCACAAGTATCATATTTTCATGGTGATAACCTAGATGCTACAACATAACTCCTGTAGAACTGCTTGCAAAAATGTAGCAAACTATTAGGATGGCTTTGCTTTTTGATGGTGTGTGTTTTTGGTGTGTTTGTATTAAGTGTGGTATTAACAGTGTGTATGTGTGTTCTGTAGGCGTCATCATGGTGTATTTCTCGGGTTACCTGATCGAGGCCACTGGTTCGTGGGCGTCTGTTTTCGCCCTCATCACCGTGGTGAACCTTATGGGCTTAGGAACCTTCCTGACTTTTGCTGAGGCACGCAGGATGGACATCGATGCCACAAAGGGCCGCTATCACAATGTCCACATCTGAGCCTAGAGTGGCTTGGAGCAGAACTGCATAAGAACACATCTTAATGAACACATCCTACAGATGAGGACACTGTTGTAACATCTGCGGAAGTGAAAGCCCATGCTGTCTGTGTTCTTCTATATGGTTGAGATGGAGACTGTTTCCATGGGGTGTGGCAATGTGGGCTTCAAAGATTGCCCCAGGGTTTTGAACCCTTCAGTGTTATTTTTTTTCTACCACCAGGTGGAGTGGTTTGCAGCTGTAAAGGGACTAGTTAGAGAAAGTGTCAAGACTGTTGGTTATACCACAATGCAGTCAAAAGTCCAGCTAATACAAAAGGGGCCAAAGATGTATAAGGTGTATAATGGACTGTACTATGTGTCAACATGTTCAAGGCACAGTCTGTTTGCTTCATCACGTCATTCTTGAACTTAATTATCAGCAGTTACTGTCTTAGAAGTTACAATTCCAAATCTGCTCCATCCTGTCCTACCATTTAAAAAAAAAAAACATTTGAAAGGGTGTGGATCTGATTTTCTTTGGATAGAAGGCAGTGGGATGACTTGCAGTTCTCCTGGTAGCACAGAGATGGATGCAGCAATGACTGGGCACTGATGGGGATCTGTTACAGTTACTGATAACTTGACTTTAGTTTGAGAAGGCAAAGTGTCAGTACTGAGGTTTTTATGGACCGGAGTTTGACAGTGTAAGAACTGTGAAGACTGTTAAGACCAAATATATTTTGAATGTATTCTGGTCAGGCATATTTATTACTTAGGTGGTTAGCGATGGAACTTATTTATCATTATCATAATTGTACCTAAGAAAATGGACCTAAGTGGTTTGAGCAGGAACAGAGGCGTCAGATAGCCAAAGAGGCAGAGCAGTTCCTGTGGACAGTTAGAAGAGGGTCAGGGATCCGTTTCCCACAGCCTTGGGTTAGAGCTCGTGCTTTGTTACAATTCATCATGTTAACTCGCTGCTTTCCCACTCATCCACAGTTACTGCAAGCCGAAGTGCCAGTCACAGTCTTAAGGATGGTTTCCTGGAAAGGGATTAAGCTTAGTCCTGGACCAGTTTTGCCATTAATGCAATATCTCTGTCTGAGAAACTGGCCTTTATACTGGGAAAACAATTTGGGGGGAAAAACCTTGAATTCTGCTTGAAATAAAGTGAATTATGATGAACATAATTACAATTATGGTCATACAATGTACACACTTGTTCAGAGGGACCTTTTAAATGCAGTGTTTGTTATATACATATATATTAGGTCTGTAATGGTACACAGATGTCATGGTTCGGTACATACCTTGGTTTTGGGGTCACGGTTCGGTTCACGATACAGCAAAGTTAAGTAACAAAAAGTTCTAAAGAATAAGGCTTGGTTTGTTTTCGTTTATTTTAAATAACCAGCAGTGCATTAACCAGTAAACACACACTCTTGCTTATATTCTCATGTATGTGTATAGCAGCAGCAGTGTTATGCCAGTAGGTGGCACTATTGCACCGCACTACGATCAAGGTTTATCATTTACTTGCGCTTTTTGGTCCCTCTGTGATTCCGTATTACTTCAGTCACGTCTTCTCCGTGGTACTGTGTATTCTCCAAAAGACATAATGTACCGAACCATGATCCATGTACCGTTACAGCCCTATTATATTTATAAATATATATATATAGTATGTGTCTAGAAATATATAGATAACATGCACCTAAGATTAATGAAGATATAGTAAATAATTTTATATTGCTCAAATATTTTTAATTACAAATGCTCAAATGGTTTGAGATTTTTTTTTCTCAGCTTGGCTCACATAAAAGGACAGTCATTCTGTCTGACTGCCTTGGCTGGTTGTCCTGCAACATTTATTCTAATTCCATGTTACAACAGCCTGTTGTTAAAAGATAATAATTAGTAGTATGTCTGAATTATGTAACGGCATATTCCCACTATCAGGATTTCCAAAACTGTAACTTTGCAGGGATTTAAAGAAAATGGTCACATATATTTATTTCCCAGTAGACATAATCTAATGTTTGGCCTCTTAAATCGCATATTCCAAAAAAAAAATATGATGTGAATCAGTGTAGTGGTGACCTGTTATACCATCCTGATTATACCAGTGCAACTTTCTGAGCTCTTGGAAAACTGTACTGTTTATATTATTCTTTAAAAGAAAAAAAAAATGTACGATTTGTCTCAGAAAGGAATGGTAAACGCAGTATTCTCCTGCTTTAGAACCATATATTTGTAAACATATTTTGTTGAAAAATAAAAACTATATTTTATCAAGCCTAATATTTATTTGGACTTGCTTTTATCAAGATACAACTGTATATCAATACAATGGGCCTTTATAATTCGGCCATTGCTTCTAATTTGACCATGTCGGAAGTGGTCACTCATGGTGGACTTTGTTGAAGTTCTTGGTATCTACCACAGGGTGGCAACAGTGTGCTATATTTGTAGTTTATCGGTTCAGAAGTTCAAGAGTTCATGAACTACTAACAACAGTTATATCCAAAAACAACAAAATACCTGAATGTGGGAAAGTTCAAAACAAGCTTTTTAACCACTAACCTAAATAAATTCCACATGAGTGAATGTGCATCATATTTGTTTTTAGTGGCTGGTAGTGTAGTCTTGGTTGGGTTCTATCTTTTGGCTTGTGTGTAATGACACCTCACCCAGACCATGAGTACATAGAAAACACGTTTGTATGTGAATTATATCTATTCCTAGTGGTTGGTGCTATAGGTTTGTTTCTTTCCTCTTCTGCTATTGGCTGTGTGTAAGTCCACCTGCCCCCAACCTCCACCCCTTAAGCATAATTATGCAGCCCCACAGTACGGCTATACAGGATCCATATCAGTGTGAACAGGGAGGCAGGTCTCCCCCTTTTTCTCAGGCCCGCTCACTCTCTGGATGTATGGTGTGGCACCATATGGCAGGCCGCTGTGTGCCATGCTGGTGAGCTGGCAATAGACGAGTGTGCCACGGGCCAGGCGTCAGTCACCCCTCTCACGGGACTCGCTCAGGTTAGCGTGGAGACAGATGGCCACAGCCGTTACCGTAACGCCAGGCAGGGGGGGGCAAGATCAGGAGTCCAGGGCAGATCGGGCAAACCTGTGTCATCACCCGAGACAAGCAGGTACCCTGGCTTTGAGTACCAGGTTCTGACATTAGAACTGTTCATGCTGGATTAGTTCTACCAGTGGAGCTCCTGTAATGTCATTTGGAAGCATTTTGACTGCATGAAGGATCTGTGCAGTTTCACTAAATAACCTCAGCAAGCCTGGAATGGGATGTTACAGCCTTCATGTATGTCTTCAATACACTCCAAGTAGAGCACACAATAACAACAACAACATGGATCTCTGTGTCTGTTACCAGGTTTAGTATTGGATTACTGTGAGCTCGATTTGAGCAGCAGCACTTCTCACCAAAGATGGATAACTTAGGCCTAAAGTAAGTACTGTCCCATAGAACTGTTCATTACTTCTTCCTCTACTAGACTATTTAGATTTATAGGGCTAATTGACTGTAATTTAGATAAACTATCTAACTGAGAAATACAGAGAGAACTACTCGCCGACTGAACTCTGGGTTTAGATCTTTGCTAAAACTTTGAAATTGTTGTTTTCGGTAATATGCTGTAGATACATATGGAAAATGATTCTAACGTGACTCAATGTAGGAAGCTGCTAAATAATACATGTAAAAAATGAAAGAAAAAAACTCAAAAAGGATTAACACAGCTGTAGATGACTCAGTAACGGCACAAACTAATTTCTCCACCAAATCTCATGTTTGAAAAGTGACAGTGCTTTCAGCAGTACTAATATTCACAGAAGCATTTCTAGTTAGGGCAGTCATACCTGCATTTGTGAAACTTACTCATATGTTACTATGGGAAGTGCATTTGCTAATTTTGCTCAAATGACTACATTTAAAGTGAAGATGTCACAGTGTAATGTAAACGTGAGGTTAGACGATGCATAGACAATCAGTGTTATGGCACAAGTTAAGAACAGAACTCACAGGAATTCTTTTCAACATAATGCCATACATGCATTAGTCATGTCAACATAAAATCATAAATGCTTGAATATAGACAGTAATAAATAGAATATGTATATGGTACCCATCATTTCTTCATATTTTCCTCTAAAGAGCCAGACCTGCTTGTGTTCTATGTAGTCTTGAGGAACAGTTCTCCAGTCTTCCTGAAGTCTCTCACTTTCAGTCCAGTCCCTGAACCTGACCAGTTTCAGAGGAGTGTTTCTGTTGGTTAAGACACACAGTGACCTACGTATGAATCATTCAAGCAGAACAAAGAGCCTCTAACTGAAGTCCTGAACCAGTGAAGGACCAGGAACAGATGATTCCAGATCATCAGCCAGTGATCAGTATACTGGTGCTGCTGAATCCTGAGTGATTGAACACCTTTATCTAGGCTTCTTGCATTTTTAGATACTTTGCAGCCTCTTGCAGTAAAACTTTTGTTTCCATATCTTGAATTTAATCTACTCAGTAGCCAGCGATATAAAGAAACTAGGGTTGGCTCAAACATTTGCACAATTCTGTATGTACCTGACACTTAAGCATGCACCAAACAGTCACAACCTTACCACACTGACTAATATTGTTTGGTCCTCACTTGTGCTACCTAAACTTGTGCTACCAACACCTCGGACTTGTAAAGGCCATTAAATCCACAAGAACTTTGAAGGTATGCTATGGTGTCTGGCACCAAGACATTAGCAGCAGATCCTTTAAATTAGGAAGTGGGGCCTCCATGCATCAGACTAGTTTGTCCTGCACATCCCATAGATGCTCAAAATTTGGAGGTCAAGTCAACACCCTAAAACCATTCTTGAGCAATATTTGCAGTGTGTCAGGGTGCATTTCCCTGCTGAAAGGATCTAGTGCCATTAGGGAAAACCTAATTAGCTGTGATTTTCAAGTTGTACCTCATATCTCCTGCAAAGAATATGGCTGCATTAGTAAGCAGATGCATAAAAATCCATAAAAAGTCATATGACCAACTATAGCACAAAAACTGCACAGATAACTTTGTTGTTTACTTGTCACTGTAGAAGCCATCATTACAACCATCAAGTTCACATTTTCCAATAAAGTCTATACTTTGAACTTGGCTGACCATGTAAGGTTAGATTAATGTGAATGGCTTATACTATAATCTGTGTAGTCTTGAGGAACAGTTCTCCAGTCTTCCTGAAGTCTCTCACTTTCGGTCCAGTCCTAAACCCCTGACCAGTTTCAGAGGAATGTTTTATGTTTGTTAATCCATACAGTGACCTACGTCTGAATCATTCAAGCAGAACAAAGAGCATCTAATTGAAGTCTTAAACCAGCGAATAAGCCAGCGGTATAATGGTCAATGTCTGATCATCTGCTCTTTCAGTGAAGAACCAGGAGCAGAGGATTCCAGATAATCAGGCGGTGATCAGTATACCGGTGGTGCTGAAGGCTGAGTAACCGAAAACCTTTATCTTTAGACACTTTGACCTCTTGCAATAAAACTTTTGTTCCCATATCTTTAATTTAATCTACTCAGTAGCCAAAGATATAAAGAAACTAGGGTTGGCTCAAACATTTGCACAATTCTGTATGAACCTGACACTTAAGCATGCACCAAACAGCCACAACCTTACCACACTGACTAATATTGTCTGGTCGGACTTGAAAAGGCCATTAAATCCACAAGGCCTTTGAAGGTATGCTATGGTATCTGGCACCAAGACATTAGCAGCAGATCCTTTGAATTAGGAAGTGGGGCCTCCATGCATCAGACTAGTTTGTCAACACCAAGTCAACACCTCAAACTCTTAGTCATGTTCTTCAAACCATTCTTGAGCAATATTTGCAGTGTGTCAGGGTTCATTTCCCTGCTGAAAGGATCTAGTGGCATTAGGGAAAACCTAATTAGCTGTGATTTTCAAGTTGTATCTCGTATCTACTCCAAAGAATATGGCTGCATTAGTGAGCATAAAAATCCATAAAAAGTCATTTACTTGCACAAAAACTGCACAGATAACTTTGTTGTCATGTTTACTTGTAACTCTAGAAACCATCATTAGTGACAGTGATTGTTCAGTCATAAGTGAACACACCACAGCGTGAACAGCATGAAATTCTTACTCTGCATTTAACCCATTCACCAAGTGAAGCAGGGGGCAGCCAGGAACACGGCGCCCGGGGAGCAGT
>JBBPDH010000130.1:17105298-17117842 GCA_037974565.1 Clupeocharax schoutedeni
GTGCCTAGCGGTCTTGGGGATCGAACCGGGACTTTCTGATCACAGGGCGAATGCCCTAACCACTAGGCTACCAGCTGCCCCACCAAGTTCAAATTTTCAAATAAAGTCTGTACTTTGAACTTGGCTGACCATGTAAGGTTAGTTTAATGTGAATGTTTATACTACAGTAACACACACAATGTCACATTTTAGCTCCAAAAACTCATTGTTAAAAAATTGTTAAAAAAAAAAAAAAGTACATTGTTACCGTTCTCCCCTGTTCAGTGCTGGCACTCTAATTGGTTTGTGCAGCCCTGCACTCAGCACACCGGGATGCACTCTGACACATTTTTATATTGAACTTTTTTAAGCAATGTGTGCAACAACAACTCCGTCCAGGTGGGCTAGCCTTCGCTCCCCATGTGCCTGGGCTGCCTGTAACCCTGTCAGCTCACAGCTTCCTTAGAACGCTTTTTGTAGGTACTAAACGCTGCAAACTGGGACCACCCCACAGGACCTGCTGTAACTCTCTGATCCAGTGGTCTAGTTTCAACATCAACGTCAAAATCGGACTGTTCGCTTTCTGCCTAATATTTCCCACCCCTTGACAGATGCCACTATAACACGATAATCAGTGTTATTTACTTCACCTGTCAATGTTTTTAATGTTGTAGCTGCTCTGTTTGTGTGTGTGTGTGTGTGTGTGTGTGATAACAGGAGGGTTCTCTGTTCACTTATCACAGCATTGTCAAACTTTTGTGTATTTTTAGTAGCTAATTTTAGAGATGTCACATCAGCCAGTAAAGATGTGCTTGAAAGGGACATTCAAAAATGTGTGTAAAATTAACTTCCAGAAACCCCTAAAAGCACGCTCCCAAATACCCACTCCAGTGATGTAAGTTAAGAACAGCAGGCCAGTAATAGGATGCGAGCCACTAAGCATAAATCAGCAGAAGGTGTGAAAGAGGGAGAAAGGGACAGAACAACAGATAGAGAGAAAGAGAAGAGAGCGGAGAGGTATTCATAGGTCTTCAGCTGCCCTCAAGGCTAGCAAGCTGTTGTACACACATACACACACACACACACACACTCACACACACTCTTCATGCCATCCTTGTCTTCTCACTCTCCCTCTTTCTTTGGCTGTCTCTCGCTCTTGAGTTGATGTTACAGGAACTGCTGTGGAAAAGAACTTCCCCAGGCCTTCTGAGTCCGATGCTGTTAACGTCCCAGCGATTTGATGGACAGGCGACAATATCCAGACCTCTCCTGACACAGGTGTGTGTGTGTGTGTGTGTGTGTGTGTGGTCTGTGTGTATGTGCTTTTAAAACAGGTGCAGTCCAGGCACATTAGACTCACCCTTTGAAGTAGAAGCAGTGCCAGGAGAGTAGGATTATAGCCAGGCTCATAAAACCGGACCTGAAGACAAATTTAGAAGGATACGTTCATGTATATCAGCCGTCAGCCTTTTTTTAATGCAGATGACTGTCAAAAATAGCAGATATCTAAGAATAAGCACAAGGTTTCAGGTTAAGAGGCGGCAGCATGGGTGTGTAAATTAGCGGCTGGTGCGGACATGCTCAGTGACTCACATCCCTCAGACCAGACCCACACTTCTGTCACACTCCTCATGCCAGCGCAGTAGATTTTATAAATAAACTGTGCCAGGAGGATTACTGCAGTAGACCAGTGCGGAGGTCAAATGTGGACTTTTTTTTTTAAAGTGGCAACCTAGATTGTGGTCAGTGTCAATACACAGTTCAGCATCATGTTCTGACAGCCTCCTGGACACTATATAAATGGATCTCCACTAAATTCAGTGTAGCTTTGATAGCCTGAACGAAGCTCTGGCCTTTACCTGCCGGCTGACGACACAGTCTGCTCAATCATGCTAGGCTAGGCTAACTTAAATGCTGAGATTCCTGGAGCAGCACAGCTGGCGGTGATGCATCATAATTCTGTGCCCCTTAAACATCCTTAAAGTGTTGGCGAGGCACTTAATTAGCCAGCCAGGGAAATGAAAGAGGGACAGGACCCCCTCCGCACATTATTGGTTTTCAGCGAGACGGAGCAGTAAAGAGCCTGTCAGAGGAACGGAAGATGTGCGTGAAAGAAACAGCCTCGTTAATTACTAATTAACATCAAGCTAATGACAGTGTCACTGTGTCGCCGTTGTCTCAGCCAATGTCCTTTCCACGCACAGACTGTGCTGCATGATAATGAACCAAATGCATGCACAGGCTTATTGGACTTTAGCAGCGCTCGGAATACTTTACATGCGATTTCATGTCAATTGTTTCACCTTGTTAGTTCACATACTTAGTCATATTAAGCACAGTTCTTATAATTAATTTCTTACTTTTATGTAATCTTTGACTGAAGAGTTGTGACTTTTGCTGTTAAAACGTCTTCTGATTCGTTACTATGTCACCAAGCGCTAAAACAAAACAAAAGATCCTGTTGCACTTTCTCCCCTCCCACCGCTCTCACCCATCATCAGTTCTTTTCGATGGAGTTGAAACTTTAATTCACCTCTGATACACTGACGTAACACATTAGTATTATTATTTTCATGTATGTTAAATTATAAAAACATGATCAAGAATACAGCATTTTTAATAAATAAAAAAAGACCCCTGTTGAATAAAAAAATACAGTCCAGGTCTAGGCTGGGAAACTGGGATTTTAAAGCTAGTGATGCATTTCTATTACTTGCATCATCAATTTCCACTTTTCTTCACTTTGCGATATCTTGAGCAATACCTGTTGAGTTAGTTGTCAGTTAGTTAGAGTTATGCTACATATTTTCAGTACATAAATTAATAATACTGTTACAATACTATGACCATAATATATAAAGCCATTAATTATGCACCAAACTGAAGACATCATATTACTGGAGGTGTGCTGGATGCATTAATAATCAATCAATAAATGAATAAACACACTCCAAAAAAAACCCCAGAAATATACTATAATACAAAATGTATATTGAAAACATGCCCCAGGCTGTTCCCTTAAAGATGATATCTACAGGAAATACAAAAATGTATGAGACAGAAGCCCTCCGGCTTAGTCTCAATAAGCGTTGCCTGAAGTCCATTATGTATAAAACAGCTGCATTGTTAAGGCCAGAACTGTTTTCTGTACTGCATTGTTCTATGTATTGTACTGAGATAACAATGCAGATCAGGAAAGAATTAAGAATCGAACAGCTCCTCATAGCCACAACTGTTCTTGTGCTACAATGCTTAGTGTTTTCGGGCAAATATGAGCATGAAGGGCTTCAAAGAAAAGACATTTTCTGTGACAAAGTAAAGCGATATGGTGATATGAAAGCCAGCTTTATCAGCTTCTGTTCCTCAATGTGCCAATTCTTGTTTAAGCTCTGTCCCTCCAATAACTGCTCCTTACCCCTGTGGAGTGACTGAGAGGCCTTCTAATGACCAATCATATCCTCCCCCCGCCCTCTCTCTCTCTCTCTCTCTCTCTCTCACACACACACACATACACACCCACACACAGTGCCAGATATGTTGATTTCTGTCAATTAAACTCGGTCAGCTGTTGGCCTCCTGGTTAACATATGGCCAGTGTTAAAGATAAAGTCTTGTGGCTCAGGCAGAGAGGGGGCACAATTTTAATGGACCCCTTCGGGACTGGACCTCACACCTGCGCACGCATTACACTAAACCGCTGTCAGAAAGACGGTCGTATATGCAATGTAAACAGAAGGAGGTGGAGAGAGAGGATCTCACCATGGAGTAAAACACTACTAACGCAAACACACTGACACAAACGGTTAAAAGTCGGCCTGAGTTTAGCTATTATTGGTTCACACTTTTTGAAGGGTGTTCACCTTCAGTTCCTAATGCTCTGGATGCCTGATCAGTATTCAGGGTTCTTCTTAAAGAGACACAGGGCAAAAAAAAAGATCATCACTGATACGTCTGTTGTAAACACGTCCCCTTGCCTCTAACAGCAGTGACACAGTAGTCTCTAGAGCTAGATTTCCCAATTTTAATACAAAAATCCCTCCCTTCTGATGATGCATCTTGAAGGAGGGAGTGCATTTAGGGTAGATGCTTGGAACGAGTTGTAAAATTTTGGTGGATATCCAAGTAATTCAGCTCTCAAATCTCTTTTAATCCTCCAGCTTGACGTACAGTCTGCAAACTCATAAATATACTTGCTTTTTTTCGAGCTGAACTTCTTAGAAAAATGTAAATCAGAAAGAAAAAGAATGTATTTCTTTATGAGATGTCTCTAAGCAATGCACAAAGCCATTTTTCTCAATGTGATAATGTGTCTTTTTGCCAGCAAAGTTAACAGGAGAATAAATGCAAAAAATCAGAAAGCAGGAAGAGTGTTGAGTGTTGAGTGTTGAGTCTTGAGCTGGCGATGAGAATACAGGTTTGGTTCCAGATTTCTCCTCGATGCTTCCAGTCAAACCAGGTTTCTGATGATAAATGAAAGTACCAGAAACTACAGGTAATTACAAGAACTGTACATGAAATTGTTATTCTATACTGTATATTTAATGTGTTTTAATGTACTGTATAATAGTATATTTATTAATAGTAATATGAAGCTCATCTACACAGTTTTTAAATATAATAAATACACACATGTAGGTCACAGTGTGGCTTAACACACAAAAACATTCCTCTGAGACTGATCAGGTTCAGGGACTGGACTGAAAATGAGAGTCTTTGAAAGTCCTTCAGGAAGCCTGGAGAACTGTTACTCAAGACTAGCTCTGGTAGCCAAATATAAAGAATTTAAGGGTCTCTCTCTCTCTCTCTCTCTTTCTCTCTGAAATATGAATGTATTTCCTTTCCTGATAGAACATTTCAAAGGATTTTATAAAACAATGATATGTGATACCAAAAGCAATTATCTGTTCCACTCATTCACTGACGTACAGCTGAGAAGTCTTTAAACCGGCGGGATCTGCATATCTGCATGTCTTTAAAAAAAGGACCACTTAAGTGTTAAGGCCTCTTGATAACAAAGCCTCTTTATGAGTTAAGAGCTTTGGCGGCCTGGGATCGATTCTCTGCATTTTGTGCAAAAAGTTTCTCATTTGTTCCGGTTAGCAGGCCGGTCCGGAGGGGATTATTCATCCACTCGTTTTAAACTGAATAGTAGGCATTAGTCATTAAAGGGCCTGGTGTTGTTTAATAGAGGAGCCTAACACAGACTAAGTTAATTAAGTTTGAAGCTGCAAGGGAAGACAGTTTAGGCTGCTTGTTTTACGGCTGTCGGGACAAGTTAGGAGTGTTTTCTGTAGTAATGCAGCGAGTTTTACATTCACAACGGCACCTATTCTTTTTTGCTTTTTCCCTTTTCCCTTGCCTCGAAACAGTGGCTGTACAAACCCTCCATCCATCCACCCATTTCTCTCTCTCTCTCTCTCTCTCTCTCTACCTCTCTCCAAAAGTTTGGCTGTCAATCAGGCCTGCCCTCAGGCTGTGTGCACTGATTAAAAGACCCCAGAGATAAGGAGACCTAAATTAGATTTCAATAAGGCCATTGAATATTCATAACAGGCAGACATCTAAAGGTAAATGCTTTTTGATCTCGGCTCACAAATATCACTTGTGTGCATTCCCAGGTCCTTTCGTGCCTGTTCCAAGTGCGGCTGCTCCGGCCGCGGCCGCTGCACTGCGTCCTCCTCCGGGGCATGCGGCAGAATACTGATGACGGCCCCCATAAAGACGGCCTGCCATTAATGACTGTTTATACCAAAGGGACCCGATAGAAAGGGCACACGCACTAAGCATTCATTAATTAGTATTTAGCACAAACTGATCGGGTGAAAAGGAGGGGAAGAAAAAACGAAACAAAAACAGAACTGACTCACGCGCTACAGGCATCGGCGCTGAGGCTTGCGTTAAAGCAATAAGTTATTATTTAAAAACAACTTTAGAAGGCTTCTCTGGACACCTCATTCAAATGAGCTTTATTTCTGCTGCCAGCTTGTTTATTTCATTTCCATCACCCCTCCCCCTCCAACCAAAACCACCACCCCCAAACCTCTAGTACTTTTTTTTTCCTACGGAAATGTCAGTTTAGAGCTTATGAGCAGCTAAATATCCACTTCTACTAATTATGTTTTAGCCACAAACCCATAAGAGAGCGCCTCATTAGTAAAATATGCCTCTATTTGCTCCTGCCCTGCACCTCCGGTGCTTACAATATTGTTCACCCAAGCATTCTACATTAACCCATACACACAATCTCAAATACCCCACAGTCTGATCACACCACAGGCTGACCTGTATTAGGACATATGCATGTGGAGTCATGGTCCATCAGTGAGTGACTCTGCATGCTTCAAAAGCACAAGTCTGCATTCTTAGACATTTTACACACTCAGTCATCAAGCAATGAGGAGATACAGTAGTAAGTGGGTGAGCGAGCGAGGAGAGCGGGGCTTTGAGGAAAGAATAAAGTGTGTGAGAAGAGAGAAGAGGCTAACTTCCACATTCCGTGACTCACAGTGAGTAATAGTGCAGCAGAGTAAACCCATACTCCAATAAAGACAAGTAAAGGAGTGAAAAAGTAAAAAACTGCAAGCCTGATAATTAAGGTGCCAAGTGGAACTGCTTTTGAACCAGAATCAGAACACTGCTTTTGTTATGACTGCAAGAGACAAGAACAATAGAGAATTTTAAGTCTAAATGAAATCTAAATGTCTAAAGAGGGAGTGTATTTGTGTGTGTGTGTGCATGCGTGTGTGTGTGTGTGCGCACATGTGTATGTGTGTGGTTGTGTATACGTGCATGTGTGCGTATGTATGTGTGTATATGTGCATGAGCGTGTGTGCGTGTGCATGCATGTGTGGGGTGTGTGTCTGTGTGTGTGTGTTAGTGTGCATATGTGTGTGGTTGTGTGTATGTGCATGGGTGTGTATGTGTGTGTGTGCATGCGTGTGTGCATGCATGTGTGTGTGCGCGTGTGTATATGTGTGTACGTGGGTACACATGCATGGGTATGTGTGTGCGTATGTGTGTGTATGCGTGTATGTGCATGAGTGTGTGTGTGTGTGTGCATGTGCATGCATGTGTGTGTGTGCGCGCGTGTGTATGTGTGCGCGTGTGTGTATACGTGCATATGTGTGTGTGTGCTTGTGTGTGAGCGTGCGCACATATATATATGTGTGTGTGGGTATACGTGCATGGGTGTGTATGTGTGTATGTGTGTGTGTGTGTGTGTGTGTGTGTGTGCGCGCACGCGTGTGTATGTGTGTGTGTGTGTGTGTGTGTATATGTGCATGGGTGTGTATTTGTGTGTGTGTGTTGCTCTCAACTTGGGTCGATGGCCCCAACCCTAATCCTAAAACAACTGGGGGATCTACAAACGAAGAAGAACCACTTCATATGTCCAAGTCAAGAACCATTCATGAACCTTGACTTTTGAGAGTGTATTTCAAAACAGAACTGCAGTGGAGCATCGATCAGCATCTTAACTGCATCCCCGGCTCCAAAATGAGGAGTGCCAACAGTAAAGCAGGTTCTGAATCAGAGCAGAATACATTTAATGTCAACAGGTAATTCAGAACTAAGAGCGAATGACTAAAGAGAACATTAGATTACTTTCTTCACAAGTACACTGGTGAAGATGTGAAAATGTCATATCTTATTCAAACAAATGCTTACATTAAGATATGTAACAGTAAATTGAACTACTTATCAGCCATCTCTCACAGGACAATAGAGATGCCAACACATTCAACCTACATGAGCTGATACAGTCACAAAGGCTTCATGAAGAGTCTATACAGTCAACTAAGCAAACAGGCCTCTTCTCTTTATAAGAGGACTAATTAATTCAACAACATTTTGTTAGGGCTTGGCATGCCAGACACTAAAACTGCCACCGTATTTTCTCATTCTTTCTCTCTCTCTCTCTCTCTCTCTCTCTCTCTCTCTCTCGCTTTTTCTCTTGCGCCAGATGATGGTCATTCGGTTGCCAGGCAATCTGGTCTGTCGGATTCACACTTGCATTTACCCCCAGATTTCACTCTCTCTCTCTCTCTCTCTCTTTCTCACTCTCTCTATTACTCTTTCAGTCCTTTTTGTTTTCTTTTGTTTTAAGAGGACTGTAAAAAAATCGAAGTAGCACCTAACAGTTATGTACCACTTAACTGGACAGCCACTGTTCAACCAACAAACACAGTGTTTGTATGTACATGTCAGAGAGAGAGAGAGAGAGAGAGAGTGAGTGCGTGTGTGTGTGTGTGTGTGTGGCAAGGGGGTGGGGACCACAACAGAGGGGGCTATCAGGGTTTGGTCTTTAACCTGTAAGGGAATTCAGAACAACTAGGATGCTAGATAGATCAATAGAGAGGTTCTTACTATTGACACACTGTGATGATATGATGTTGTGCAAATATAAGCGTAAAGATCTGAATGACAAGAGCCACATTTTGATGGCTGGAATACTGGGTCCGAGCATTTCTAAAATGACAGGTCTTCTAGGGTGTTTGTAGAATGCAGTGGTCAGAACCTACCAGAAATGTTTCAAGAAAGACAACCAGTCGGTGCATCTGGGCCGATCTCACTCATGGGCTACTGTAGCACAAAATGCTGGAAATGTTCATGCTGGCTATGATAGAACAGTGTCACAATACGCAATTCACCAGAGCTGCGGAGCCACAGACCAGCCAGAATGCCCATACTAACCCCTGTAAGCACCTACAGTGGGGATGTGAACCTTGGAGCATGGAGTAATGGGAGAAGGCGTGTGCAGTGTGTACTGCCTAGTGCGTATACTGTATGTTTTGTTTACCTGAGACCAGAGTGCAGTATGGGAAGAAGCTGCTTACGGGTTGCTGGTATTAAACTGGATGTTTGACACATACTTCTAAACAACCATCTATACAAGTACTGGGCAACGATTAACATTTTTAATCACGATTAATTGCATGGTTTTCTACTATTAATCACGAACAATCACATTGCTTTACGCATATTTAAATTTATATTTAAAGTACTGTTATACCATTGATATTTGGTGTGCAAACACTTTAAACGAATAAGGAGCCCTGCAACAGTGTTCCCTTTAACACTGTTAAAATGTTTCTTGTAAATCTTAAATATTAATGTAATCCTATCAAATATAAAACCAAAGCCACCTGCCACTGCAGGGCATTCATGTTTTATCAAGCTTGTTATAGAAAAACAAGTTCCCCTCAGAGTCCAGAGCATTATAGCAACGGCAAAGGGGGACCAACTCCATATGAAAGTCTATGCATCTGAATGCAGTGTCATTTAAGGTGCGGATGGATTTCGCGGGGCTCAAGTATCCAAATATTATATATTATATAGGCACAAGTATTGGGATGCCAGCACCCCCTCCATCACCCTCCCCCCCCGAAAACGAACTGCGACTTAAAGCGTAGTGTTGCATTCATGAACACAAAAATGCAAAAACTAGGATATTAAAGGATTAATAAAATGCTGCATTAAGGCACTATAAAATATGTAAATAATGCATTAATGTGCCCATATATACATACAGAGAATCCAATAAGCCAAACATCAGACACCAGACTACCAGTGTGTGTGTTTGTGTGTGTGTGAGTGGATGTGTGGCTATGTGCATATATGACTAGGGCATATAGGCAGGTGGTGGTCTAGAGGGCTAAAGCAATGCATGTGTGGATTTTGTATGCTCTTGCGTATGTGTGTGTGTGTATGTGTGTGCATACGTGTGTGTGTGTATGTGTATGTGTGTGCAGAGGTGATCGTGGCAGACATACCTGTCTTCCTCACAGCTGCCTCTAGAGCCGGAGGGGTCTAGCAGGCATGACACCTCACATCTCTGCATAGGCCCTCAAGTCTGGAAACACACACACACACACACACACACACATACTCTCTCCCTCTGTTTCTGTCTCAGTGCAACTCACCCTCAAAACATACACCCAGAGGTAAGTTTCTCCCACATTCTCGAACAAAAACAAACAAAGAGAAAGTGTTCGGCATTGTGCACCGAGTGTGAATGTACAAACACTCTGATCCAAAAGACAACACATACACATACACACTCATATGCACACACACTCTCCTATCAGCGGGGTTTAGGGGGCTTCATATCATTACAAACGTGTTCCAGCAAAAAGCAACAAACATGAATCCAGTGTTAATAATTAGGGGTATGATATAGAGCGCTGAAGCTGGACTGCAGCCTTGGAGAGAGAAACCCTGTCCATCTGCCCATTCATCTATTCACACAGCCTCTTTTAATCCTCCTCACAATACTCTCCCTGTTTAATTAGATCACTCACTGCAGTGCTGTCGGTCATACGGTGATCGCGCTAAGCTCAGTCTGTGTTTGCTTTAGTTTTTGTAGATTTTATCATGCAAAAATGTCCTGAAAGGGTTAACATAACAGAACCAGAGCCTCCTGAACATCTAAGGACATCCACCTGAACATTCCCACACTGTCACAACAAATCCTCTGAACAAAATCTCCATTTTCTTTCTTTTTTTACATTTTCGAACAAATGTTTAAAAACGCCAGCCGCTGTTAAATTTCATGAAATGCTCCTGAAATGCTCCTGAAATGCTCCAAATGTACTTGAGAAACAAGATGGCTTTAAAAAGATTTTGCTAAGGTACATTTTATTTATTTTTTCCTTTAAGTGCTTTGTTGGCGTTCCAACAATTACATGATTTTAAATGTAACAATGAAGAAGAATTAAAACCTGATTCATTTATTATATTAATATGATTAAACTTTAAATAGCAACACAATAGTCACTGCTTGTATTTATATAATTGTATTTATTTTAATATTTGTCTTTTTCTGATTAAAAAAATATTACTACACCACAGGGATGTCACTAGGACGGAAGGACAAGTGGGGGCTTAGCCTTAGACCCGAGGGTTGTAGGAAGGAATTAGCGTGTAGCGTGTATAGCGTGGCTGAACACTTTTCACCAAACCCTTCCTTTCACTCAAGGAAACAAGTAAAGTTAAGCAGTGAACAGTTATGGACAGAACAGTATTGTTCGGTTGAACTGAGCACAAACTGCGCTACCAGAGAAATATTACTGAACGGGCTCCGGTTGCTACTCACTAACAAGCAGCGCCATGTAGCTCCTCCTGGGTCCTAATGCCCGCCTGCTACCTACAGCAGCTTCAACAGCCACTACATCATTTTAATTCAATAATGAGAGCTAGACTTATTATTTTTCATTTCAATTCATAGTCTTGTTTCTATTTGTGAAGTGTGTATCTGCGCTCAGTGATATCTTGTATGAAATGTTTGGATATATAATTTAAAATAATATAATAATTATTATATATTTAGGGTGGCTTGGGATCATTTTGGGGGGGCTTCAGACCTCCTTCTAGCATAAAGTGAACAGAACAAAGTTAAGAGCAGCAAAGAAAACAATAGAATAATATTATATACCAACAGTACAGTATAAAATGTACACTATACAATTTAGAAATATATATATGGACTTATATATATATGGTAAAATATATACAGATATGTATATGTAAACTATATGTAAATGAGGTGTAGACTTAGGCAAGTTGTATGCATGTACACAATGAGTATTTGTGTAAGTAAATATCAGAACACTGTAGATACACACACACACACACACACACACACACATGCTCATTTTGACATCGTATAAAGTCCTGGTGTGTGTTTGTGTGTGTGTGAGTGTGTATGTAAGAGAAAGAGAAAGAGAGAGAGAGAGAGATGTCCAGTGTTATGTAGGTCGATAAGTACTGGTGAACTCAAAGTGTGTCTCAGCACTGCTAAATGATGAGTGTTAAAAGAGCTGACATGTACACTCCCACTGAATCCAACACTGGCTCCTGTAACATTCAGAGAAACGCATGCAGGGTCCACACACAGACGCGCGAGGAACATTCCAGTACAGTTGCACTTATACGCGTACGTTATGCCCTTTTAATTAATCAATGAATTATTTAATCAAAGCAAATTAGATGCTAGTTGACTACAATTAAAGTGGCATGCCTCACTGGCCCTTCTAAGTAATTGTGTGAGTAATTAAATTTATATGTGTGGGTGAGCTAATTGCACTACACATACTTGTGTGTCTGTGTGTGTGTGTGTGTGTGTGTGTGTATGTGTGTGTTTGTTTTTTCATGTGTGCTGCCTGTAGGTGAAATACAGTGCCAGGTGTGTCCAGGTGTCTGGCTGTAGCCCGCTTCATTTGTCACATCAGAAACCAATCAATCACACACAGCTGACCTCAACCGCACAGAAACGACAAGGAGAGAGAGAGAGAGGAAAAGGGAGGCAGAGAGAGAGAGAAAGAGAGAGAGAGAGAGAGGGAGGAAAAAAGAGATGAAGAGGAAGAGAGAGAGAGAGAGAGGGAGAGAGGAAAAATGAGATGAATAGGGAGAGAGAGAAAGAGGAGGGGGAGAAAAAAGAGATGAATAATAAGAGAGAAAAGGGAAAAGAAAAATAGATAAAAGGGAGAGAGAGAGAGAGGGGGAGGAAAAAAGAGATGAAGAGGAAGAGCGAGAGATAGAGAGAAAAGGAGGAAAAGGAAGAGAGAGA